>SJYQ01010225.1:0-12812 GCA_006410935.1 Redunca redunca | reverse complement strand
CGTACTCCTTTCCCTATTTGGAACCAGTCTGTTGTTCCATGTCCAGTTCTAACTGTTCCTTCTTGACCTGCATACAGGTTTCCCAAGAGGCAGGTCAGGTGGTCTGGTATTCCCATTTCTTTCAGAATTTTCCATGGTTTATTGTGATCCACACAGTCAAAGGCTTTGGCATAGTCAATAAAGCAGAAATAGATGTTTTTCTGGAACTCTCTTGCTTTTTCCATGATCCAGCGGATGTTGGCCATTTGATCTCTGGTTCCTCTGCCTTTTCTAATACCAGCTTGAACATCTGGAAGTTCATGGTTCATGTATTGCTGAAGCCTGGCTTGGAGAATTTTGAGCATTACTTTACTAGCGTGTGAGATGAGTGCAATTGTGCAGTAGTTTGAGCATTCTTTGGTATTGCCTTTCTTTGGAATTGGAATGAAAACTGACCTTTTCCAGTCCTGTGGCCACTGCTGAGTTTTCCAAATTTGCTGGCATATTGAGTGCAGCAGTTTCACAGCATCATCTTTCAGGTTTTGAAATAGCTCAACTGAGATTCTATCACCTCCATTAGGTTTGTTCATAGTGATGCTTTCTAAGACCTACTTTACTTCAAATTGCAGGATGTCTGGCTCTAGGTGAGTGATCACACCATCGTGATTATCTGGGTGGTGAAGATCTATTTTGTACAGTTCTGTGTATTCTTGCCACCTCTTCTTAATATCTTCTGCTTCTTTTAGGCCAATACCATTTCTGTCCTTTATGGAGCCCATCTTTGCATGAAATTTTCCCTTGGTATCTCTAATTTTCTTGAAGAGATCTCTAGTCTTTCCCATTCTGTTGTTTTCTTCTATTTCTTTGCATTGATCACGGAGGAAGGCTTTCTTATCTCTCCTTGCTATTCTTTGCAACTCTGCATTCAGATGCTTATGTCTTTCCTTTTCTCCTTTGCTTTTTGCTTTTCTTCTTTTCACAGCTATATGTAAGGCCTCCTCAGACAGCCATTTTGCTTTTTTTGCATTTCTTTTCCATGGGGATTTTCTTGATCCCTGTCTCCTGTACAATGTCACAAACCTCCATCCATAGTTCACCAGGCCCTCTATCTATCAGATCTAGTCCCTTAAATCTATTTCTCACTTCCATTGTATAATCATAAGGGATTTGATTTAGGTAATACCTGAATGGTCTAGTGGTTTTCCCTACTTTCTTCAATTTCAGTTTGAATTTGGCAATAAGGAGTTCATGATATGAGCCAGTCAGCTCCCGGTCTTGCTTTTGCTGACTGTATAGAGCTTCTCCATCTTTAGCTGCAAAGAACATAATCAGTCTGATTTCGGTGTTGACCATCTGGTGATGTCCATGTGTAGAGTCTTCTCTTGTGTTGTTGGAAGAGGGTGTTTGCTGTGACCAGTGCGTTCTTTGGCAAAATTTTATTAGCCTTTGCCCTGCTTCATTCCATACTCCAAGGCCAAATTTGCCTGTTACTCCAGATGTTTCTTGACTTCCTACTTTTGCATTCCAGTCCCCTATAATGAAAAGGACATCTTTTTGGGGGTGTTAGTTCTAAAAGGTCTTGTAGGTCTTCATAGAACTGTTCAACTTCAGCTTCTTCAGCATTACTGGTTGTGGCATAGACTTGGATTACCGTGATATTGAATGGTTTGCCTTGGAAACGAACAGAGATCATTCTGTCATTTTTGAGATTGCATCCAAGTACTGCATTTCGAACTCTTTTGTTGACCATGACGGCTACTCCATTTCTTCTGAAGGATTCCTGCCCACAGTAGTATATAATGGTCATCTGAATTAAATGCACCCATTCCAGTCCATTTCAGTTCACTGATTCCTAGAATGTCGACGTTCACTCTTGTCATCTCCTGTTTGACCACTTGCAATTTGCCTTGATTCATGGACCTGACATTCCAGGTTCCTATGCAATATTGCTCTTTACAGCATCAGACCTTGCTTCTATCACCAGTCACATCCACAGCTGGGTATTGTTTTTGCTTGGGCTCCATCCCTTCATTCTTTCTGGAGTTATTTCTCCACTGATCTCCAGGAGCATATTGGGCACCTACTGACCTGGGGAGTTCCTCTTTCAGTATCCTATCATTTTGCCTTTTCATACTGTTCATGGGGTTCGCAAGGCAAGAATACTGAAGTGGTTTACCATTCCCTTCTCCAGTGGACCACATTCTGTCAGACCTCTCCACCATAACCTGTTCGTCTTGGGTGGCCCCACATGGCATGGCTTAGTTTCATTGTTAGACAAGACTGTGGTCCATGTGATCAGATTGGCTAGTTTTCTGTGATTATGGTTTCAGACTGTCTGCCCTCTGATGCCCTCTTGCAACACCTACTGTCTTACTTGGTTTTCTCTTGGGGTATCTCTTCACGGCTGCTCCAGCAAAGCGCAGCTGCTGCTGCTTACCTTGGCGGAGGTTGCCCCTCCTGACCTTGAATGTGGAGTAGCTCCTCTCAGCCCTCCTCATGCAGCTGCCGCTCCTGGACATGGGGTTGCTCCTCTCGGCCGTTTCCCCTGACCTTGCACGTGGGGTAGCTCCTCTCAGCCGCTTCTGTGCCATCGCAGCCTGGCACTTTCGGTCACTGCCCTAGGCTCAGGTAAGGCCAAAGGCTGAGCTTCCCGCCCCAGCCAGGAACCTGTTGACTTCTACACGCTTTTGGGAGAGAGAGCAACCTCAGTGTGGATGAGAAAACCAGGTTTAACTCTTAATTGGCCTCTCATTTGTTACTGTACTTTGGGGAGCAGGAACCTCCTTTCTTGACCTCATTTTCCAACTCCCCTGCAGTAAATGTAGCCTGATGAAATGAACCTGCAGTATGGCACAAGCTCTGGAGTCTGCATTTAAACCCCTCTCAGTGCCTCAGTCTCCTTATCTGGGGAGAATAGAACCTATCAAATAGGGTTGTTTTGACGATGAATATTTCAGCGTGCTTGTTGTTTGCCAGGCCACACTGAGTGCTTTCCATAGATTAATCCCTTTAATCCTCAGGACAGACCTGGGAAGTAGCCACAATTATTACTCCCATTTTATGGATGAGAACACTGAGGCTCCAGTTAAGTACCTCGCCCAAGGGCACCCAGCTGGGAAGTGGGAACTCTGGAATTTGAACTCAGACACAGTCTGGTGCACAGATAGTTCCCACATACCCTCTGTCTCTGTATAGGTGTAGCCACCCTCATGATCACCATCCGCCACCATCAGCTTGCAGTGTGCTAAATCACTTCACTCATGTTCAACTCTTTGTGTCCCCATGGACTATAGACCGCCAGGCTCCTCTGTCCGTGGGATTCTCCAGGCAAGAATACTAGAGTGGGTTGCCATTTCCGCCTCCAGGGGATCTTCCTGACCCAGGGATCGAACCCGCGTTTCTTATGTCTGTCTTCTGCATTGGTAGGTGGGTTCTTTGCTGCAATAGCCACCTGGGAAGCCTGCCATCAGCTTGCTTATAAACAAACAGGAAGGCTTCCTGGAGGAGACAGGGCAGAAGCTGGGTCTGGATTGGGGGGGAGAAGATTCTTGCACCACAGGCAGGAGAACGCCTTTGTGCAATAAGGAACTGAGTGTGCCCAGATGTGCCTGGATGAGTGGCAGAGAGAGGGCCTGGAAAAGTCCTGCAGAGTAAAGTTACCAGATGTTCCAGTTACCCATTGGTACATGTCAGTCCACCCCAAAAGATAGCCTAAAACAAAGGACAGCCACCATTTTTGTAGCTCATGAGTCTGCACTCGGGCTTCTCATCTTTGCTCATGTGACATCAGTGGGGATCAAAAAGCAGCTAGAGGCTGGACAGCTGGGGCTCCTCAGGCACCTCGCTCTCTCAGCAGGCTTACCACATGGTCTCTAAGCATCACAGCCTTGGGGTGGCCAGCTTCCAACATGGCATGTCCAAAGAGAGCCCGAGGAATCCATCGCCCTTTATGACCTGGCCTTGGAAGTCAGCCAGTGTCAATGCTGTCACACTCTGTTGGTCAAAACAGTCACTTGCTCGCCCAGACTGAGGGTGCCAGGGCAGGGTGGTGCCTGGACAGTACCTTTTGATGGAGGAGTGGCAGATTTCTGGCAGAGCCTGTGTGGGGTGACAAATATAATGCTAGACATTTTTTTAAATGTTTTGTCACAGGAGGTGACTGGGGCTGGAGCAAGGTGTCAGCCGCGGAGCCTGCTCGGCCTGTGCATGGCAGACTCAGTCTCCAAGTCCTGGGTCAAGTGACTGTATGCCTCAAAACGTTTTTTAAAGCTTTTAAAAAATGTTTACTTAGGTATGAAACATGATAAGGTGCACAGATCTTAAGTGGGTGCTGAAAAGACTTTGACCTATGTCTCCACTTGGGGGATCACCACCCAGATCAAGACACTGACCATTTCTGTTGCCCAATCAAGAGGCGACTACTCGTGCTTGCTTCAGCAGCACATATACTAAAAAACTGAAACAATATAAAGAAGATTAATGCAGCCCCTCTGCAAGGATGACAGGCAAATTCGTGAAATATTCCATACTTTTGGAAAAGAGAAGAACAGAGTATATTAATGTATATATAGCTTCCCAGGTGGTGATAGTGATAAAGAACCCACCTGCCAATTCAGGAGACATAACAGATGTAGGTTTGATCCCTGGGTCGGGAAGATCCCCTGGAGAAGGAAATGGCAACCAACTCTAGTATTCTTGCCTGGAGAATCGCATGGAGAGAGGAGCTTGGCAGGCTGCAGAGTCAGACAAGACTTAATGACTAAACAATAACAGCAACGTACATATATGAAGTCTAGAAAACTGATACTGATTAATCTATTTGCAGCATAGGAATAGAGATTCAGATATAGAGAAGAGACTTGTGGGCACAGCTGGGGAAGGAAAAGGTGGAATGAACCGAGAGAGTAGCACTGAAACCTATACATTGCCATAGGTAAAATAGATAACCATACGTAAAATAGATAACCATACGTAAAATAGATAACCAGTTGGAATTTGCTGTATGACACAGGGAGCTCAACCCAATGCTCTATAGGAGTGGGATGGGGAGGGAAGATGGTTCCAGAGGGAGGGACATATGTATACCTATGGCTGATTCATGTTGTCGTGTGGCAGAAAACAGCACAATGTTGTAAAGCAATTATCCTCCAATTAAAAATAAAAAATAACATAAAAAAGAGGCAACTACCCTCCTGTCCTCTGTCGCCACAGATTAGTTTCATCTATTTTTGTTCTTCATAGAAATGGGAATTGTCCAACTTGTGCTCCTTTGTCTCTGGAGTCTTTCATTCACCACATTCCCCACGTGGAAGTGAGGTTCTTCCACATAGATACATATATGTGTAGTTCAGTTCACTTCAGTTGCTCAGGCGGGTCCGACTCTTTGCGACCCCATGGACTGCAGCACACCAGGCTTCCCTGTCCATCACCAACTCCTGGAGCTTGCTCAAACTCATGTCCATTGAGTCAGTGATGCCATCCAACCATCTCACCCTCTGTCATCCCCTTCTTCTCCTGCCTTCAATCTTTTCCAGCATCAGGGTCTTTTCCAATGAGCCAGTTCTTTGCATCAGGTGGCCAAAGTATTGGAGCTTCAACTTCAGCATCAGTCCTTCCAATGAATATTCAGGACTGATTTCCTTTAGGATTGACTGGCTTGATCTCCTTGTGGCCCAAGGGACTCTCAAGAGTCTTCTCCAACAACACAGTTGGAGTAGTTGTAGTAGGTACATATAGTTGTAGTAGGTGATAGATACAACACCATATTTGTAGTAGGTACTTAAATTTGTAGACTGTCGTGTATTTGTAGATTATCCAGTCTCATCACTGAATACCATTCTGTTTTGTAAATATACTGTATAATGGGCCAAAGCCATTGACTGTGGATCACAATAAAATTCTGAAAGAGATGGGAATACCAGACCACCTGACCTGCTTCTTGAGAAATCTGTATGCAGGTCAGGAAGCAACAGTTAGAACTGGACATGGAACAACAGACTGGTTCCAAATAGGAAAAGGAGTACATCAAGGCTGTATGTTGTCACCCTGCTTATTTAACTTCTATGCAGAGTACATCATGAGAAATGCTGGGCTGGAAGAAGCACAATCTGGAATCAAGATTGCCGGGAGAAATATCAATAACCTCAGATATGCAGATGACACCACCCTTATGGCAGAAAGTGAAGAGGAACTAAAAAGCCTCTTGAAAGTGAAAGAGGAGAGTGAAAAAGTTGGCTTAAAGCTCAACATTCAGAAAATGAAGATCATGGCATCCAGTCCCATCACTTCATGGGAAACAGATGGGGAACCAGTGTCAGACTTTATTTTTGGGGGCTCCAAAATCACTGCAGATGGTGACCGCAGCCATGAAATTAAAAGACGCTTACTCCTTGGAAGAAAAGTTATGACCAACCTAGATAGCATATTGAAAAGCAGAGACATTACTTTGCCGACTAAGGTCTGTCTAGGCAAGGCTATGGTTTTTCGGGTGGTCATGTATGGATGTGAGAGTTGGACTGTGAAGAAAGCTGAGCACTGAAGAATTGATGCATTTGAACCGTGGTGTTGGAGAAGACTCTTGAGAGTCCCTTGGACTGCAAGGAGATCCAACCAATCCACTCTGAAGGAGATCAGCCCTTGGATTTCTTTGGAAGGAATGATGCTGAAGCTGAAACTCCAGTACTTTGGCCACCTCATGCGAAGAGTTGACTCACTGGAAAAGACTGATGCTGGGAGGGATTGGGGGCAGGAGGAGAAGGGGCTGACAGAGGATGAGATGGCTGGATGGCGTCACTGGCTTGATGGACGTGGGTCTGAATGAACTCCGGGAGTTGGTGATGGACAGGGAGGCCTGGCGTGCTGCGATTCATGGGGTCGCAAAGAGTCAGAGACGACTGAGCGACTGAACTGAACTGAATGGGCAGCTAGGTAGCTCCTGTTTGAGAGCTACTACAGATACTGCTGCTGTGAATATTCATATGCCCTTCTAATACACTTGTTTACGCACCTCTGTTGGATTCGCAGCCAAGAATCGGCTGGCTTGGTCATGGGGTTGGCATATGGACTATCTCGGTAGATCTGCCAAGCAGTCTTGCCACTTGCTTGACCATTTTCCACTCCAACTGGTGGTTTGTGAGAGGCCCACATGCTTCCCAACACTTGATGCAGGCAATCTCATTTTACTTAGTCTATCGGAGGTGAAGTGGAAACCAGTTTTCTGAATGAAATCTTAGTACAGGTCATCGTTTCTAAGACAGATCAAAGGTAAGATGTAACGAAATCCAATACTATGTACAAGGGGTAGTCTACTGGAATATCTTGCTATTGTTTTAGTTGGTTTTGCTTTATTTTATATGTTTATATTTTAGAGGTAATTATGTATTGTTAAATTTAAACTTAAAGCATATATGTGCCCTTGAAAAAAAACTATGAAGCCCTTCCTGCTAGAGTGTAAGCAGCAAAGAAGCAATAATGCCAGGGACCAGGGTTCAATCCCTGGTGGGGGAACTGAGATCCCACATGCTTCACAGTGCAGCCAAAGAAATAAATTTTTAAAAATAAATAAAGGAACTCATAAGTGGAGTACTGAGGTGAGCATGGAATCTACTTTGGTAGTGGATTATAATTAAGCAAGCGAAGAGGAATTCCCTGGTGGTCCATTGGCTAAGACTCTGTGCTCCCAATGCAGGGGGCCAGGGGTTTGATCCCTGCTTAGAGAAATAGATCCCACGTGTTGCAGAGTTTGTATGCCACAACTAAAGATCCCACATGCTGCAACGAAGACCCAGTGCAGCCAAATAACTAATTTAAAAAAAAGAGAAAAAGAGTACGTGGTTTAAGAAAACGCAAGCAAAACTAGGAGGAAGAGATGTCTGTAATCATGGTAGGAGACTTTAACACACACCTTTCAACAATTTGTGTGAAATTAGCAAAACTAGAAATAGGGTCAAAATCAACTATATTTCTCTCCACTGACCACAAAAATAAAACTGAAACTGCTGCTAAGTCACTTCACTCGTGTCCTACTCTGTGCGACCCCATAGATGGCAGCCCACCAGGCTCCCCCGTCCCTGGGATTCTCCAGGCAAGAACACTGGAGTGGGTTGCCATTTCCTTCAATTCGTTAAAGTGAAAAGTGAAAGTGAAGTCGCTCAGTCGTGTCCGACTCTTAGTGACCCCATGGACTGCAGCCCACCAGGCTCCTCCATCCATGGGATTTTCCAGGCAAGAGTACTGGAGTGGGGTGCCATTGCCTTCTCCAAAACTGAAACTACTGAAGTCCTAAAAGACAATATAAGAGAAAACTTAGATGACCTTGAGTTCAGTGATGACTATTTTGATAAAACATCAAAGACGTAAGTGATGAAATCATTGATAAGCTGGACTTCATTAACATTGAAAACTTGTAAAAGACAGTTAAGAGAATGAGAAGACAAGCCAAGGGCTGGAAGAAAATATGCTAAAAGACATATTTGATAAAGGACTGTTACCCAAAATATACAAAACTCTTAAAATACAAAGAATAAGATGAACAACATAACTAAAAAAAAACAAAGCAGCAAAATATCTGAACAGACACCTCCAGGAAACATGTACAGATGGCAAACAAGCCATGAAACAAGCCATATGAAAAGGCACTCAACATCACCTGTTAGTAGGGGTTTGCAAATTGAAACAACAATGAAACACTGCTGTGAACCTACTAAAATGGCCAAAATCCAAAACGCTGAAAACACCAAGTGCTGGTGAGCAGCAAGAACTTTCTTTCTTGGCTGATGGGAATGCAAAAGGGCACAGTCACTTTGGGAGATGGTTTTTTATAAGACGGTTTCTTATAAATTAAACATACCCTTATACCGTATGATTCAGCAATCCTTTACTTCTTAATATTTACCCAAAAGTGCTGAAAACTTAAGTGCACACAAATATTTGCACCTGGATATTTATGGCAGCTTTATTCATAGCTGGCAAAATTTAGAAGCAACCAAGAAGTCCTTCAGTAGGTGAACATTTAGATAATTGCGGTGCATCCAGACAAGGGAATATTATTCAGTGCCAAAAAGAAACGAGCTCTCAAGCCATGAAAAGACATGGAGGAAAGTTAAATGCATATTACTAAGTGAAAGAAACCAATCTAGAAAGGCTACATACTGTGGGGTTCCAACTTTATGACATTCTAGAAAAGGCAAGACTATGGCAATAGCAAAATGGTTAGTGGTTGGGGGAAGGAAGGATGGTAAATGGAGCACAGAGGATTTCTAGGGCAGTGAGATTATTCTGTGTGGCACTATAATGATGGATGGATGTCATTATGCATTTGTCAAAACCCGTAGAATGTACAACACCGAGAGTGAACCCTTATGTAAACTACAGACTTTGGGTGATGATGTATCATAGTTTCATTGATTAAAACAATGAGATATTGATAGTGGGGGAAACTATGCATGTGAAGGCAAGGAATAGATAAGAATTCTCAGTACTTTTCTCTCAATTTTTCTGTGAACCTAAAATTGCTGGTAAATAATAAAATTCTATTTTTTAAAAATGAAGCTATTTATAAGAGCATCAAAAATATCAGTTTCCTAGGAAGAAATCAAACAAAAGGTGTGCAAGACCACTACAATGAAAAAGACAAAATATTATTATGTATTAGTCATTAGGAAAATGAGATAAAGACCATAGTGAGGTCCCATTTCACACCGAGTAGGATGACTATAATCAAAATGACAAACAGTAACAAGTGTTGGCCAGGATGTGGCGAGATTAGTAGTAGGATTGCTAGTAGGATTGTAAAATGGTGCAGCTGTTTTGGAAAACAGTTTAGCAGCTCCTCAAACAGTTAAACATAGAGGTGCCCTATGACTCAGCAATTTCACTCCTAGATATACAATACCTAGGATATACAATTGTATATTGTATATATACAATATACAATACAATATACAAGAGAACTGAAAATATATGCCCGCACAAAAACGTATACATGATGTTCGCAGCAGCTTTACTCATATTAATAATAGCCCCAAAGTGGAAATAACCCAAATATCCATCAACTGATGGATGGATGAGCAAACAATGTATATCTAGACAATGGAATATTCATTTCAGTCACTCAGTCGTGTCCAACTCTTTGCAACCCCATGGACTGCAGCACACCAGGCTTCCCTGTCCATCACCAACTCCCGGAGCTTGCTCAGCTCATGTCCATAGGGTCAGTGATGCCATCCAACCATCTCATCCTCTGTCATCCCCTTCTCCTCCTGCCTTCAATCTTTCCCAGCATCAGAGTCTTTGCCAGTGAGTCAATTCTTTGCATCAGGTGGCCAATGTATTGGAATTCCGGCTTCAGCGCCAGTCCTCCCAATGCATATTCAGGACTGATTTCCTTTAGGATGGACTTGTTTGATCTCCTTGCAGTCCAAGGGATTCTCAAGAGTCTTCTCCAACACCACAGTTCAAAAGCATCAATTCTTTGGTGCTCAGCTTTCTTTATAGTCCAACTCTCACACCCATACATGACTACTGGAAAAACCATAGCCTTGACTAGATGGACCTTTGTCGGAAAAGTAATGTCTCTGCTTTTTAACACGCCATTTAGGCTGGTCATAGCTTTTCCTTCAAGGAGCAAGCATTGTTTAATTTCATGACTGCAGTTACCATCTACAGTGATTTTGGAACCCAAAGAAATAAAAGTCTGTCACTTTTTCCATTGATTTGCCGTCTATTTTCCATGAAGTGATGGGATCAGATGCCATGATCTTAGTTTTCTGAATGCTGAGTTTTAAGCCAGTTTTTTCACTCTCCTCTTTCACTTTCATCAAGAGGCTCTTTAGTTGTTCTTCGCTTTGTACCCTAAGTGTGGTGCCATCTGCATATCTGAGGTTATTGATATTTCTCCCAGCAATCTTGATTCCAGCTTGTGCTTCATCCAGCCCAGTGTTCCATATGATGTACTCTGCATATAAGTTAAATAAGCAAGGTGACAATATATAGCCTTCATGTACCCCTTTCCCAATTTGGAAACAGTTTGTTGTTCCATGTCTGGTTCTAACTGTTTCTTCTTGATCTGCATACAGATTTCTCAGGAGGCAGGTAATGTTGTCTGGTATTCCCATCTCTTTAAGAACTTTTCACAGTTTATTGTGATCCACACAGTCAATAAAGCATAGTCAATAAAGCAGAAATAGATGTTTTTCTGGAACTCTCTTGCTTTTTCCATGATCCAGCAGATGTTGGCAATTTAATCTCTGGTTCTTCTGCCTTTTCTAAATTCAGCTTGAACATCTGGAAGTTCACGGTTAACATACTAATGAAGCCTGGCTATGACAATTTTAAATATTACTTTGCTAGCATGTGAGATGAGTGCAATTGTGCAGTAGTTTGAATATTCTTTGGCATTGCCTGAATAATGGAATATTATTCAGCCATAAAAGAGAGAAAGTGCTGATAAATGCTTCAATATAAATGAACCCCGAAAACACGATGCTAAGTGAAAGAAGCTAAACACAAAAGGTCAAATTTTTTTGATTCCACTTCTATATATTTAAAGTCCAGAATAGGCACATCCATAGAGACAAAAAGAAATTCGTGGTTGCCGAGCTGGGGGAAGGGGAGTGTTAAAAAATATTCTGGAATTAGGTAGTGGTGATGATTGTACAATTTTGTAAATATACTTTTAAAAAAAACCCACTGAATTGTACACATTTTTCATTTGCCACGCCACACGGCTCATGGGATCCTAGTTTCCCAACCAAGGACTTGAACCCAAGCCCTCAGCAGTTAAATTGCAGGATCCCAACCACTGGACAACAGGGAATTCCTTGTATGCTTTTTTTTTTTTTTTGCAGCACTAGGTCTTTGTTACAGTGTGTGGGCTGTTCGTTGTCTGTGGGGTCTTTATTCTCTGACCAGGGATTGAACCTGCATCCTTTGCATCAGAAGGCAGATTCTTAGCCACACAGGGAAATCCCACCCTGTCTACTGTAAATGAATGAATTGTATGGTATGTGAACTGTATCTCAATTTTTTATTTTTTAATAACATCATTATTTGAAATTAAATATGATCTAAATAAACCGAGAGCTATATCATTTTCATGGACTAGAAGCCTCAATATTATAAACATATCAATTCTTCTCAAATTAATTGCAAGATTCAACACAATCCCAATTCAAAAATCCCAGAGTTTTTCCCCTGAAATTACAAAATTGATTCTAAAACGTATATGGAGATGCAAAGGAAAAGCCATTGACATTAAAAGAAATTTAAAGAACAAAACCACAGAACTTACTGTACCAGACATCAAAAACTACTGTAGAAACAAGAATTTAAACAGTGTGGCATTGGTTCAAGAGCAGACAAACAGACTAACAGTCTAGAAACAACCCACGCATAAGGCACATATGACACAGCAGTGCAATGGGAGAAGGATGATCTTTTCAGGAAATGGAGCTGGGTCAACCAGATAGAATATTGTGGGGGAAATGCATCTTGATTGCTCTAATGGTTTCCTGTAGCTGCTGTAAAAAAAATTACCAGAAACTTGTAGCTTAAAACCATAGAACTCTATACCTTCACAGTCCTAGAGATCAGAAGTTCAAAGTCAGTATCACTGAGCTAAAATTAAGGTATTAGCAGAGCCAACACCTTGGAGGCTGTCGGAGAGAATGTTATTTGCCTCTTCCCATCTCTGGAGCTGCAGGCACTGCTTGATTCATGGTTATATCAATCTAGTCACAAGGCAGTTCCGTTCAGTTCAGTTCAGTCGCTCAGTCGTGTCTGGCTCTTTGCGACCCCATGAATCGCAGCACGCCAGGCCTCCCTGTCCATCATCA
>SJYQ01010223.1:0-10443 GCA_006410935.1 Redunca redunca | reverse complement strand
AGTTTGAAGACAAAATCAGGAACTTTTAGGGAAGCGGAGTAGAAAAAGTGATGCGGTTGAGTCAGGAGGGATCCAGGAGGGAAACAGAGGTAAAGGATTCGGGGGTCGGGGTTGGCGGGGGACTGGCAGACGTGGATGCGGGGTGAGAGGGATGCCTGTGCGGGCATTAGCAGAGCTGGGTGCCCAGACTGGGTCTCTGTAGGGGCTGGGTGTCTCACCTCCATAACGCCAATGACTGTGGCCATCCCCTGCATAAATGAGAAGAATGAAGAGGCTGATCTTTGAGCCCAGTTCCTCCCCAGCGGCCAAAAAGAGGTGGGTCGTCCTCACTAGCAGCGTTCACAAACTCAGATTCTTACAAAAGCATAGCAGGTAACAGAAACACCACAAACAGGCACAATACGTTGCAGCCAAATAAAACGCCGCAGCTTGATGGGCCACACAGAGATTCTACTAGCCCCGCTTGCAACCACTGTCTTAGGGTCTGTAAAGTGGGTGGAGACCTCAGTTCCCAGGCCCAGGTTAGTAGACCATCTTTCTCCTTTAGAAATCCCTCCTCCCCACTCTCCCTCTTTCCTTTCTGATCTCCATCTCCTTTTCCAAAGTTCCTGGCTTGAGGGTCAAGATACCAGGTTCCTCTACCTGCTGTTTCCCTCTTCTTAGGTCTCACTTTCCTCATCTGTAGACTGAAGATGCAGTGATTTCTACGAACCCTTCCTGCTCTTCCTCTGGTACCAGCCCCCTTCCTTCCTCTCCTGTCTCTTCACACTTTGCTCTCCACATTCCGATCTCTTTCTCCTCTCCAACCTCCCCCTTTCTTTTCTGTCTCTTCCTGCTTACCTCTCTCCGTGTCCCTTTTTTTGTCTCTTCGTCTAGCTCTGAAAGAGGGTAAGGGGCTAGTGGCAAGGGAGCTCCTGGGGTTGGGAAAAATCACTGTCAGGGCACAGGCTCCTCTTCTTCCCTGAATAATCCCTCCCTGGGCTGGGGTTTAATGTGGGGGAAGCACCAACCTCCTGGAGCCTAGGTTTGCAGAGCTGATGACCACTTACCTTTTTCGTCTCTGTGAGCGTTATTCTGGGGGCCTTCAGTGTCCCTGGGTGCCTCAACAGTTGGTAGATCCTCTAACTTCAGAGAATTCTCTTCTCCTGGGTCTGTCTTCAGTCCAGGTAGGTCCTCTTCTCCAGGTGAGTCCTCCTCTTCAGGTATATCCTCTTCACTGGGCAGGTCCTCCTCACCAAGTGGATCATCTTCCCCAGATGAATCTCCTCCCGTGGTGGGAGCACCCTGCATCCAGAGCAGGCTCTGGGGATGGGCAGGTGCCAGAAGGAGCAGTAACAGCAGCAATTGCACAGCTGGGCCTGGGGCAGGGGCCGGAATCCACAGAGGGAGCCGGGCGCTGGGGCACAGGGGAGCCATGCGGCTGACTGTGAGGTGTCCTGGGACACGGTGTGTACGGGCTGTACGTGCATTGGAAACAGGAGGTGGGTGGGGGAGGAGCAAGCCTGGAGGGGAGCAGGCTGACTCACAGAAGGCCCTTTTGGAGATGGAGCCAAAGTCCTGTGGGTCTAATTGGCCCTGTGCCCCCTCCCCGATAGCAAGGTGGGAATGGGGTGGAGTGAGGGGCAGGTATGTGCCTGGCCAGAAGGTTATCGGGGTCATGGGCTCAGCCTGGAACCCAAGGCACCACCTGGCACTATACAGGTTCTCCCTGGCACCGCCCGACTGCTAGTTAGCCAGCTTCAGCTAACCCTGGCCTGCTTCCCAGCCCCAGGCAGCTGGGGCCCCCACATCCTCTGGCTGAGAGGGGAAGCTGCCCATATATACATCCCTGGCTGGGCCAGGGAGCAGGTAAAGGGGTAGGGAAAGCTCCTGGGGGGAGTCTGGGGGTGGGACAGTGGATAGATGGATAGGTGGGATGTGAATTTGAATATGAATGGACAGCTGCATATATTCATAAGTCTCTGATGGGTTAAAACTGAATGTAATATTCATCATATTACACCTCTGCTCAAAAACCTACACTGGCTTCCCACACTCTGCAAAGTATCTTCCATCTGTCTATCTTCTCCCTCCAGATGACTTCAAGTCCCTTCAAAATCTTACCCAAGAGACTTTTCCATCTTATCTCCTACTACTCTCCCTCATATTCTAGCCAAATTAAAGTATTTGTTTTTATCAAACCTTTGTTCATCTATTTCTTTCTTTCACTCTTCTGTTTCTTTAGCATCTACCATATGTCAGGCTAGAGGTATGGAAACAGGACACAGTCCCTGTCCTGAGGAGCTCACTGTCTGGTGAGTGAGGGCAAAACTGTCATAATATATGGAGGAAAGAGATGAATTCTTCCTCAGAAAGTAACACAGAAGTTGGCAAAATCTGATCAGGGTTTAAAGAAGTAGCAGCTCAATTGGTTAAAACAAAAAAAAAGTGGGGGAAATGGGATCCTGGGCAAAAGAGAGATATCAAATGTGACAGAATCCATATCTCACACTAGGTTATGTTGAGGGGTGGTGTGGAGCACGGATTGGAGGGGGAAAGTGGGTGCAAAGAGGTGAATAGTGAGAGGACCGCAAGAAGGGGCTGGAGGTTCCCAGTCTGCCTATTCACTTAACACTTGGTGAGCCCTCCAGTCCTCCAGGCACAGCTCTAGGCCTTAGGGATGCAGCACTCACCTAGAGAACAGCCTCTGCTGTTCTGTAGCTCACATTCTAGGAAGGCCCCAGTGGCTTTGACAAACCAGAAGACAGTAAGGCAATCTCAGGAGATTCTTCTCTGGGGCTCATATTCAGTAGGTATGTACACCATTACGGTTGTATAGGCTAATTAAATATGTTGAACATTTATAATCTGGTTTGTAACTAGCCCCTAACTCCAGGGTGCTCCTGCTACCCCACTCCCCTCTGGGGACCCTCCTAGCCTTATGACCTCTTATCTAAAGAAGTAATGCTTGGCACAGCACAGGCTCTGGACACCACTTGAGTGTCCCATCCAGTTTCCACTCTGGATCAGTATTTATATACCCATTACCGTGTTATATAGTTTTACTATCTCCTCTGTGTAAATCCCTTTTATTATTTAAGACTCAGCTCATACAACCACTATGGAGAACAGTATGGAGCTTCCTTAAAAAACTAAATAGAACTATCATATGATCCAGCAGTCCCACACCTGAGCATATGTCTGGAGAAAACCATAATTCAAAAAGATATATGCACCACCCCAATGTTCACTGAAGCACTATTTACAATAGCCAAGACATGGAAGCAACCCAAATATCCATTGATAGATGAGTAGATAAAGAAGATGTGGGGGGTGTGTGTGTGTGTGTGTGTGTGTAATACTACACAGCCATAAACAAGAATGAAACAATAACATTTGCAGCAACATGGGTGGATCTAGAGATTGTCATAGTTAAATAAGTCAGAGAAACAAATACCATGATATCATTTATATGTGGAATCAAAAAAAAAAGATACAAATGAACTTATTTACAAAACAGAAACAGATTCACAGAATTAGAAAAGACACTTATGGTTACCAAAGGGGAAAGATAGAGGTGAGGGATAAAATAGGAGGTTGGGATTAACATATGAACACTACTATATGGAAAAGGATGGATATATATGTATGTATAACTGATTCACTTTGCTGTACATCTGAAACTAACAAAACATTGTATATCAGCTATACTCCAAATATTAAAAAAAGAAAGACTCAGCTCAAAGGCTATCTCCAAAAGTCTTGCTTGACCAACTCTACACCACAGGAAGAGATTTCTGGTAACTCTGAACCACCACAGTTCTTTGCCTGCCCTAGTAATCTTGCTTACCATCCAATTCATATTAAGGTGATTTATGACATTATATCTGCTCTAATAGCTTCGAGGTTCATGAGGACAGGGTCCAGTATTTGACTGAGTCCATCTTATATTCAACTGTCTTTTATTATTGATCATTTTTCTCTTTTCAGATCACTGTGCCAGGGCTTAAGAAAAACCAGACTAAGATAGCTTCCCTGCCTTCAGGGAGCCCATTGACAATGACCTGTGTATGTCAAACCACAATTATTCCAGGAGTAGAGCATCACATTTCTACAGCACCCTAAACTGTGTGCCTTGTCAGAGTGACTGTCATACTGTATGCCAAAACTTGTATGGTTCAACAACAGCTGTGCTCCAAGCAATCATCTTAGGAGTCAGTCAGTCTACCAACCTAGGTTGCCATTTCTGGAGCTAAATTAAGAGCCATCCATGGCAATCCAAGCAGCCACTCCTGATGGTCAGCTCATTGCCGTGGGCAGCTGTGTTGTCAGAACCTTGGTTGGACCCAGACACATGGAAGGTACATGATAATATCTAAATTGGATAGGCCTGAATAAGACAGAAGGGGATAATGACTAATCTAATTGAGATGGGGGAGGTCATGGGAAGGACAGAGAACAGGAACACCATGCTACCTGAAGTCTGGAGTTTGCATGCCCAGAACTTTCTCCAACACCAATCCCAGTTTTATTCCATATTCCCTTTCCAAAGGTTTTGAATGTTTCCATCTTTTTCTGTTTTAGATCCCTGTCAGGGTCTCCTTGAACACTTCTCTGTGGTGTCTTCACACGTCTCCCCTCCATCTCTGCAGCTTTTCCTCAGTATTTCAGAGTCCAGATCTCCATCGAGGTGCAGCTCTGTGCTCCGGCTCCCTAATTTCCCAGGTGCCATTCTCCATGGGTGCTTTCTCTTGAGCTCTCCCTCTCTGTGTGACTATGTCTCTGGTTTGGGTGGGGAATGTGGACTCTGATCCTGGAGCAGGCCTTTGCAACTGGGAGTCTGCCAAACTCTAGAACAGGTTTGAGCTCCCAGAGTCTTATTTCCTGGGTCTCCCTAGGTTGGGACAGAGTGTACTCAGGGCTGATTGACTAGGTCACCCCCCCCCTTCTCCTGTCTTGGCCTGGCACACACTTCTCTGTGGTTGCTTAAGGCGAAGACTTTGGTCATTAGGGTCTGTGTCTTAAGACATCGAGATCCATGTCTCTTCCTTATCCCATGGCTGCAGAGAAGGGAGCTATGTACCAGGGAAGCAGGAGAAAAATCCCCCTATTCCCCAGACATGGACGGGAAGCAAAGACAAATCACAGCCCTTCTGGGGCCCTGGGGACTGCCCTGTAGTTTGAGCCCACCTCACCATCTGTATTATTTCCCTAGGACTGCTATAACAAATTTTCACAAACTGGGTGGCTTAAAGCAACCAAGATGTATTCTCTCACAGTTCTGGAGGTGAGGAGTCTGAAATTAAGGTGTTGGTAGGGCCCTGTTCCTTCTGAAGGTTCAAAGGCCTCTTTCAGCTTCTGGTGGCTCCAGGCATTCCTTGGCTTGTGGCTGCATAACTTCAATCTGTGCTTCCGACTTCACATGGCCTTCTCTTGTCCGTGTGTCTTCTACTGGCTGTTGCTTTTTTTTTTGACAGGTAAGGAGATTTATTTAGAGGGAACACACTCCACAGAGTGTGGGCCATCTCAGAACGTCAAAGCAGCCCTGGCTGTCTCTTATAGGAACACTTATCATTGGATTTAGGGCCCACCAGGATAATCCAGGACGATCTTAAGATTCTTAATTTAACTGCATCTACAAAAACCTTTTCCAAATAGGGTGACATTCACAGGTTTGAAGGGTTAGGACATGGACTTATGTTTATGGGGGTCACCATTTAGCCCACTGTACCATCAGCCATTTTGGAACTGAACACACAGGTGATGTGTGGGAGACCTTCATGCCTTCTCCCTATGTCTCTCTTCATGTTATAGGCAATTTCATCTTCTCCCATGGCTTCTGTAAACTGATGACAGCCAAGTATCCCCAGGTTGGACTCTGCTCATTTCAGATATGTAACCACCTACCTAATGGGTGTCCCCACTTGGATCTCCCACAAGTATCTCAAATTCAGCAGGCCTCTAGCCAAATTCCTCTGTCCCCAAAACGACTACTTCCACCCTCTACCAAGTGGTGTAAGTCAGAAACCTGGTACCATCTTTTCTTTAATTTTTTCCTTCACCTCTGACATTGTCATCAAGCCCTATGGATTCTACCTTCTAAACCTTTCATCCTTGTGTGTCATCCTAATCTATACTTCCATCACCTCTTACCTGGATAACTGCATCTGCCTCCTAATGGGTCTTGCTGAGTCCAGCTAGCCAGGGTGGTCTCCCTTAAATGCACATATCATCTCACTCTCTATTTAAGACCTTTGAATGTCTCCCGTTGCCCTTAGGATAAAGTCCACAGTGTATGACATGGCCTTCAGAGGCCTGCTGTTGCCTTGTTTTCCTTGATGGGTTTGAACCTAGGTGGGGCCAATCAGAATGAAGCTCTGTGTTTCCAGTATTTGATGACTGAGGGAACTCACTTTCACTTTGTCCAAACATGGATAAGGAAGCACACAACCTCTGGAACTGTGGGCAGTCACCTTGTAACCCCAATGGAAACCAGCCTTAAGATGAAGATAAAACCATGAAAGACAGAGGAACTGTGGAAAGCAGTCCTTGGGGCTAAACTAACCCTAGAGCCTGTATCTGGACTGTAACCTGTATCTGGACTTTTCAGTTATATGAGCCAATAAATTATTGTTAAGCCACTTTGAATTATTTGTGACATAGTCTTACTGATATAAATTCCCTCTATAGCCTGTGTCTGTCTCCAGTCTCCTTTCTCATCATACTTACTTTTGCAATCTGTGCTCCCATCTTACTAAATTTCTAGCAGTTTCTTGAATGCATCACGTGTGTGTGTTTTATCTCTAATCCCTTATCCATGCTATTTTTCTATCTGCCTCACCCACACTGCCAACTCTGCCTAGTCAAGTTTTGTTTTGTTTATTCTCCTGGCATCCTTCAGTTCACATGTTACTCCCTCTGAGAAGCCTCCCTGACCCCTAGATTAGGGTCAGTTCCTTCCTCCTCCATGCATAGAAGCCTGTATTTCCTTTGTAATGTGTATCTCACTTTATGGTGACTCCTTACCATGTCTGTCGTGCTGGACTAAAAGCATTCATAAGAGCATAGGTCACATTTCTCTTATTCTCCATCTTCATGCCTAGCATAGGACCTGATGCCTGAGAGGCACTTAATATTTTTTAAATATTGATTTATTTGGTTGCTTTGGGTCTCAGTTGTGGCACATGGGATCTTTGTTGCCTCTTGTAGGATCTTTCGTTGGGGTCCATGAACTCTCTAGTTGTGGTGTGCAAGCTTTGCAGTTGCGGTGCTCAGGTTTAGTTGCCCTGCAGCATGTGGGATCTTAGTTCCCCAACCAGGGATCAAACCCACATTCCCTGCATTGCATTGTGGATTCTTAACCACTGGACCACCAGGGAAGTCCAAAGGCATTTGATTTTTATGGAATGATTGGTGGTTATTGTTTAAAGCATCCTGAGAGCTTCTTCAGCAGCCAGTTAGTTGAAAGCAGAGGTTAAAGGTAATTAAATGATAGAGGGAAAAAAAAATTTTTTTTTTTGGCTGTGCCACACAGCTTACAGAATCTTAGTTCCCTGACCAAGGGTTGAACCTGGGCTCCAGCAGTAAAAGCACTGAGTCCTAACCACTGGACTGCCAAAGAATCACCTTCACTCCTTTATTTTTATTTTTTTAAATAAATAAAGAAAAAAAATATATATATTTTTAAGAATAGACTTCCCCAGTGGTCTAGTGGTTAAGACTCCACCTTCCAATGAGGGGGGTGTGGGTTCAGTCCTTGGTTTGGGAACTAAGATCCCAACATGCCACAGGGTTTTATTTTTAAAATAAATGAAGGTTAAAGGATAGAATTGCTGACTGCCCTCTGACCCCCTCTTTGTCCCCTGCCCCTCCCTTTAGCTTTAGGGGAGGCTGTGGGCTGAGCCAGTTCCAGGCAGACTGTGCTGTGCCTCGCTTGCTCTGTGGGACGCTTGGTCTCCAGGGGATCAGTCGTCTCCACGTGTCCTCTGTGTCTTGCTCCGCTTTGCCCTCCTCTGCCTCAACAGTTGAATGATTTCCCACCTGAGCTCACAGTTGACTCTGTTCCCCTCTCCTCTTCCATCCACCTAAAGTACACTCACACACTGGCAGGACACCCAGACACCCTCATCACCGACTGCGCCCCCAGGGGTTATGCTCTGTTCTCATCACCTGGGCTCGTGGTGATGCCAGTTATCAGGAGATGACCTGTCCCCTTCCACCCTGCAGCTCTTGGTGTGGACTGTCTGACATTCACCCGAGGCAGTCTAACCAGTGCTCCACTATATGGTATCACCAGTTCCCCTGTGTGACCTGTCCAAGGTACAGTCTGACCCAAACTCTCTTACTTCCACCAAGCCCTTCAAGTTGTTTTCCCCTGATCTAAGTCCAGCATTTCTCTTTCCTCAGAATTCTTAGAATGTCAGAGAGCTGGAGGTGACCTCAGAACCCTGACAATACCCTGGTCTTTGGCTTTGGGCCTGGATTCCTATGAGTCCTCAGTGGTAGTAATGGGGCCTAAGGTTTCTAACTAACATTGTGGTTTTTAATAGTACTTTTTCCCCCCTAATTTACATAGTAACACATTCATGCTCAAGCAGAAAACTTGGGAAAAGCAGAAAAGTATAAGGGAATTTTAAAAATCACCCTTTTAATCCCATTCACCCCTTTAACCTTAGTGATCCAGTACCTCTTACAGCTTAGGTGCTTAATAAATATTTGTTGAATGAATTACCTTTGGTCCCATCACCCAGAGATAAAAACCACAACTACCTTTCGATTGTTTATCCTTCCAGTCATATATTTTGTTGTTCAGTCGCTTAGTCATGTCTGACTCTGCGACCCCATGGACTGCAGCACGCCAGGTTCCCTGATTATACCTAAATAGATCGTATTATACAGTTTTATGGCCTGCTTTTTTCCTCTCAGCAATATACTATGTGTTTCCCAAAATTAATGGCTTTTTTACATCATCTTCAATGCTTACATATTATTCCTTCAAATGGCTGTACCATAATTTTCCTAGCTAATTCTCTACCATTGGGCATTTAAGTGACTTCCAGTTTTCTGTTGTTACAAACATTTTGCCACCCATCCTAGTATATATATTTTTGTCCGCATATCTGTTTTTTTAGGATGCATTACTAGAAGTGGAATTGCTGGGTAGGCACATTTTAAGATATCTCATACATACTGACAAAATGGCACTGCTAATTTACCCTCCAGGGCTATTGCCAGTTTTCCAAAAGACCTAACTAAGGAAAATATAGTACCTTTTAACTCTGACTAATCAACTCCAAGCTTTTTTACCTTTGGCCAGAATTACAGCAATTCCGACCCACCACGTTAGTTACTGACATTTGCTGACCGGAAGCTAACTGGCTAGCAGGCTTTGGATCAGTATGAAAGGAGAAAACGAGTTAGTGACTTAAAACCAAGGAACTTTTGTCCAGCGGCCAAAATATTCAAAACCTGGTGACCCCTGAGGATTCTTAATGATGAAAGGACTGGGGACAGCTCGACCCCAGCGTTTGGCACGGGTCCACGACAGAAGCTCAATTCTACAGGTGGGACACTGCGACCCTGCCAGTGTCTAAACCCCCAAGTATCTTGACTCAAAGTCCAGGCTGCTGTCCCAACTTCAGTTCAGTTCAGTTGCTCAGTTGTGTCCGACTCTGCGACCCCATGAATTGCAGCATGCCAGGCCTCCCTGTCCATCACCAACTCCCGGGGTTCACTCAAACTCAAGTCCATTGAGTCGGTGATGCCATCCCCATCTCATTCTCTGTCGTCCCCTTTTCCTCCTGCCCCCAATTCCTCCCAGCATCAGAGGCTTTTCCAATGAGTCAACTCTTTGCATGAGGTGGCCAAAGTATTGGAGTTCAGCCTCAGCATCAGTCCTTCCAAAGAACACCCAGGGCTGGTCTCCTTTAGAAAGGACTGGTTGGATCTCCTTGCTTTCCAAGGGACTCTCAAGAGTCTTCTCCAGCACCGCAGTTCAAAAGCATCAATTCTTTCAGCTTTCTTCACAGTCCAACTCTCACAGCCAATACATGACCACTGGAAAAACCATAGCCTTGACTAGACGGGCCTTTGTTGGCAAAGTAATGTCTCTGCTCCAACTTAGTGCCACTCAAAGGAGGGCCACCCACTTGCCGCACCCTGTCCGGCCCTGGCGGGAGCCGCATACCTACAGCGCCTCGCTGGCGCCGACCTGATGCGGTTTAGCGAGCCGCTGCGCATGCCCTCGCCTGCGCACAGCCTCCAGGCGCCAGGGGGCGCACTCCCCTCAAGGGCCCGCCCCAGCAGCCCCGCCCCCGGGTCCGTTTGGATTTGAATCTCCGGCGGGCTGCGTCCGGAAGTGGCAACCCCTCAGTCCAGCATGGAGAGTCCGGCCCCCAGTGCCCGGTGCCCGGTGCAAGAGCAGCGTGCCCGTTGGGAGCGGAAACGCGCCTGCACTGCCCGGGA
>SJYQ01010219.1:429336-473090 GCA_006410935.1 Redunca redunca | reverse complement strand
GCCTTAGCAACCTCCTTTGATGTTCTCACCTTTTCCTGATGGCACTGGAGCACATTATGGTTGTGTGTATTTGTGTTTTCATAACAGTGTAAAATATGTAAACTTGGGGTATTTGTGGTTACCTCTTCCTTCTAACTCCCTTCTCTCAAACTCAGTCAGTCTCTTGGTTTTAGGTGGAAAATTCTGGTTGAGAATTGCCTAGTTTGGGTAGTTACTGGTCTAGAAAATTGAGAACACTCTGCCAAGTCATACCTTGGAATAAAGAAATATAAGTTCTGAACTGGTGGACTCTGATACAGCATTTCAGTTTAAATGTGTGACTTGAAGCTGCGATGAACAGAAGTACATAATCATCCATGGCCAGCTTGGAGCACTGTAAGCACACCGTAGTCCTGAACACTCACTGAGAAGCAGTATGGCCAGCGTCCCAGAGGCCGCTCCCGTCTCCTGGTCTGGCTCCTCTCTGCTCCTCCGAGAGGCGCCGCTGGCCTGGCTTTACCAGACGAGCTTTGTTTTGAACTCACATACACGGAACCTCGTGGTGTGCACTGTTCTCTGTCTGATTTCTTCACTCATCAGCGCTTGTGAAATTCCTCTATGTTGTATGTGATTGTGATTCATCCACAATGCTGTAGTTGTGTGGCTCTAGCAGTTTATTTTTATTTTACTGTTGGTGAGCGCTTCAGTCGTTTTCAGGCTCTGTTTACACATGGCTTTTGGTGAGTGTGTGTATGCACTTGTTAGGTCTACACTTAAGCATGGAGCCTCTAGGTTATAGGTTGTGAGTTTGCTCATCTTTAGTAGATACTTTGAAGTAGTTTGCCAGAGTGGGTTGTACCAGTTTACACTCCCACTGGCACTGTAGAAGAGGTGTGATTTGCTTCCCATCTGTACAAATACTTAGCATTTTTTAAAAAAAATGAACCATTCTGATAAGTGTCATGGTATTTATTGCACAAAAGGTTTTATTTGCATTTCCCTGATGATAAGAATTTGAGCATCTTTTCATATTTATTTTGGCCATTTGGAAATCTTTTGTGAAGTGTCTTCAGGTCTTTCCCCCATTTTTAAACTTGTTTATGTTTTTAATAGTGATTGCAAGAGTTCTTTGTGTTTTCTGGATATGATCCTTTAGTCACNTTTTGGCCATTTGGAAATCTTTTGTGAAGTGTCTTCAGGTCTTTCCCCCATTTTTAAACTTGTTTATGTTTTTGCAAGAGTTCTTTGTGTTTTCTGGATATGATCCTTTAGTCACATATATGTATATATATGTGTATTATATAGTAAGTCTTTTTTCATTCAGTGGATTCCTTTTCACTTAATGATATCTTATGAGCAGCAATTCTTAATTTTAATATAGTTCACTTTATCAGAATTTTTCCTTTCGTGACTAGTGATTTTTTTAATGTCCTGTTTAAAAAATCTTCGGTTGCTCCAAGGTTATGAGGATGCTCTCTGTGCTTTTCTCTACATGCTTTATTGCTTTACTCCTCCTATCGCCTGGCCACCTGATGTGAAGAGCTCATTCACTGGAGGGGACCCTGATCCTGGGAAAAACTTAAAGCAAAAGAAGAAGGGGGCGGCAGAAGACAAGATGGTTGGATGGCATCACTGACTGAAGGGATGTCAGTTTGAGTAAACTCCGGGAGACAGTGGAGGACAGGGGAGCCTGGTGTGCTGCAGGCCGTCACGCGGCTGCAAAGAGCAGAGCGCGCTTAGTGACTGAGCAACAACTACCTGCTCTTTAAGCCTGCAGTTCATCTGGGATTTGCTTTTTGTGTATGTTATGAAGGAGGAGTTATATATTTTTTTCTCACTTGGATGTCTGATCACTTCAACAGTATTTATGACCTTAGTCACAAATTGAAAGTGAAACTCACTCAGTCGTGTCCAGCTGTTTTTGACCCCATGGACTGTAGCCTG
This sequence comes from Redunca redunca, assembly GCA_006410935.1. Taxonomy (NCBI): domain Eukaryota; kingdom Metazoa; phylum Chordata; class Mammalia; order Artiodactyla; family Bovidae; genus Redunca; species Redunca redunca. The sequence continues at coordinate 471,167 of SJYQ01010219.1, read as the reverse complement.
ACAGACTCCTTTGTCCATAGCATTCTCCAGGCAGGAGTACTGCAGTGGGTTGCCGTTCTCTTCTCCAAGGGGTCTTCCCAACCCAGGGACTGAACCTAGGTCCCCTGCATTGCAGGCAGATTCTTTATCATCTGAGTCACCAGGGAAGCCCAATCACACAATTAAGTAACTGTATATTTGTGGGATTTAATTGAAACTCTTTGCAGTTCCATTGGTCCATTTTAGCTGTATTTTAGATTAATCAGATGTTCTTTTATTTGGATTGAGAAAGGTACCCATATTTTAGTAGCCAGGAGCTTTATTTTTTTGGCCCACTATCCTAGAAACAACTCAGTTTTGACATTGATTCTAGAATTCCTTAGTTCTGCTCCTCCTCACCCCTCCCTCTCCTGGCCCAGGACCCTTGGATGGCAGATACACTCTGTTGCTGCAGAACCAGTGCAGACAGTGACCAAGCTTAGTGAGTTTCCAGTCTTTGGCTTTCCTTCCTTGAAGTATTCATATTTAGAGTGAGTATAAATGCTTGATTTTCTCTAGGACTCGTCACCAGTTCTTTTCTCATTTATTTTTAACAGTAGGTTTGTTTTTGCAGTCTGTGAGTTTGTTTCTGTTCTGTAAATAAGTTCATTTGTATCTTTTTTCTAAGATTCTGCTGTAAGTGAGATGTATTTTTCTTTCGCCTTCTGACTTCAGTTAGTGTGATCGTCTCTAGGTCTATCCATGTTGCCGCGTATGGCATCATTCCATCCTTTTTCACGGCTTAGTGGTGGTCCACTGTCGGAGAAGGCAGTGGCACCCCACTCCAGTGCGCTTGCCTGGAGAATCCCAGGGACGGGGGAGCCTGGTGGGCTGCCGTCCATGGGGTCTCGCAGAGTTGGACACGACTGAAGCGACTCAGCAGCAGTGCTCCACTGTATCTATGTGCCACGCTTTCTTTATTCATTCCCCTGTTGATGGACACCTAGGTTGCTTCCATGTCTTTGCTATTGCAAGTAGTGCTGCAGTGAACATTGGGGATCGTGTATCTTTTCAAACTGATTTTCTTCGGATATGTGCCTAGAAATGGGGTTGCTGGATCATATGGTACTGTTTAGTTTTTTAAGGACCCTCCATACTATTCTTCATAGTGGTCATACCAGTTTACATATCCACCAACAGCGTAGCAGGGTTCCCTTTTCTCTGCACCTTCTCCAGCTTTTATTGTTTGCAGATTTTCTGATGACGGTCATTCTGACCAGTCTGAGGTGGTGCTTAAATGTAGTTTTGATGTGCATTTCTCTAATAATCAGTGATATCGACCATCTTATAATGTGCGTTTTGGCTATCTGTATGTCTTCTTGGGAGAGATGGCTATTTAGCTCTTCTGCCCACCTTTTGGAGGAGGAAATGGCAACCCACTCCAGTATTCGTGTGGAGAATCCCACGTACAGGTTAGCCTGACAGGCTGCAGTCCATAGGCTTGCAAAGAGTCAGACGTGACAGAGCAGCTGAGCACAGCCGCTTTTAGACGGGCTTGTGTGCTCTTTTGCTGCAGAGCTCCATGAGTTCTCTATATTTTGGAGATGACTCCCTTGTCTGTTGCTTCATTTGCAGGCATTTTCTCCCATTCTGCGGGTTGTCTTTTCATTTTGTTCATGGTTTCCTTTGCTGTGTAAAAGCTTTTAAGTTTATTTAAGTCTCATTTGTTTATTTTTGTTACTCTAGGAGGTGGATACAAAAAGATATTGCTGCAATTTATGTCAGAGAGTGTCCTGCTTATGTTTTCCTTTAGTAGTTTTATAGTGTCAGCCTTATTATGTATAGCCCTTTAGTCCGTTTTGAGTTTATTTTGTGTATGGTGTTGGAGAATGTTCTGATTTCATTCTTTTACATGTAACTGTCCAGTTTTCCAGCAGCACTTATTGAAAACATTGTCTTTTCTTTATCTTGGATTCTTGCCTCCTTTGTCGTAGATTAACTGACCACAGATGCATACATTTATTTCCGGGCCTTCTATCCTGTTCCATTGATCTATATTTCTGTTTTTTTGTGCCAGTACCATATTGTTTTGATTCCTATAGTTTTGTAGTATAATTTGAAATCAAGGAGTCTGATTGCTCCAGCTCCATTTTCCTTTCTCAGGAATGCTTTGGCTATTTGGGGGTCTTTTGTGTTAGCATACAAATTAAAAAATTTTTTGTTTTAGTTCTTTGAGAAAAGAAATTGGTAATTTGATAGGGATTGTATTGAATCTGTAGGTTGCCTGGGGTAGAACAGTCACTTTGACAGTATTGATTCTTCCAATTTAGGAGCATGGTGTATCTTTCCATCTGTGTCATCTATGACTTCTTTCATCAGTGTCTTATAGTTTTCAGAGTGCAGGTGTTTTGTCTCCTTAGGTAGGTTTATTCCCAAGTGTTTAATTCTCGTTTCTAACTTTTGTTGTTAATGTATAGGAATGCAAGAGATTTCTGTGTATTAACTGGAAATATAGTAATATAGCTTTTGTTACCTGAACATTATTGACTGGAGATGTATTGATAGGTTTTTAGAGAGTGAAACAATTAACATTGGAGAAGGAATAGGCTACCCACTCCAGTATTCTGTCCTGTAGAATTCCATGGACTGTATAGTCTATGGGGTCGCAAAGAGTCGGACACGAATGAATGACTTTCACACACACACACACACACATACAATTAACATCACCGTGCAAAGTTGCTGGAACTTAAAATTGATCAAGGGTTTATTATACAACTTAATGATTGTCATTATCATTCACATTTTGCTTTGTTAGGTTTTTGTTCCAACCTTGTGTTTATATTATAAACGTAAAATTTTCAAAAATGATGCACTGCAAAATTTTGAGTGAAGAATTTTTCGGTGAGTTTTATGCAGATACTTTCTCTGATTGTTCAAGCAATATATATACACTAGTGCCTCAGGAGATGATCATTCTTCAGGGTTTAGTTCTGATTCAAACGATGTGAATATTGGATGAACAAAAAGACAGAAAACCTTAATGATTGATTCTGATATGGAAAGTGAAAATGAAATTCATGATAATGGAGAGAATGAGCCTTTGTTTCTACAGAATTGTGGATTAAAGATAACGTTTCGTGAAAGTTGGAAGACTTTACAGGTGTGTCAGGTGTAACTATTGAATGTAATAACCTGCGAAGTGTTAGTGAAATAACAGAATTTTTGGTTGGCCAAAAGAAAATTGCCGGCCACAGGCATTAGTTTCTGCAAAAATTCCCTGGTCAGTAAATGGGTTAATTTTGTATCCTGTAACTTCACTAATTCATTGATAAACTCTTGTAGTCTTCTGGCAGTATCTTTATGATTTTCTGTGTATAATATTATGTCATCTGCAAATAGTGACAGTTTTAACTTCTTTTCCACTTTGGATTCCTGTTAGTTTTCTTCTCTGACTGCCATGGTGCCAGTTCTTTACATTATTCAACTTTTTTTGTTTTGCCAAAAAGATAAAATACACGTAGCTTACAGTTTACCATTTTTGAGTGTGCCTTCAGTGACACTGAGCACATTTGCACTGCTGTGACTCACCGCCATCCATCTCCAGAACTTTATCGCCATTCCAGACTGAAACTGTTCCCTTCGATCAACACTGGTTCCCCGCTCCTTCCAGCTCCCGGTAACCACCGTTCTGCTTTCTGTCTCTCTGAATTTTACTGTTCCAGTTAACTCATGTAAGTGGAGTTGTGCAATATTTGTCCTTTTGTGCCTGGCTTATTTCACTTAGCATGTTTTCAGGTTTCATCCGTGTTGAGGGATGTGTCAGAATTTCCTTCTTTCTAAGGCTGAATAAAATCCCATTGTGAGTACAACCTTGTTTTGCTCATCCATTCACCCATCAGGGGCCTTCGGGTTGTTTCCTGGCTACTGTGAACGATGCTGCTGCGAACATGGGGGTATGAGTACTTGTTCCAGGCCTTGCTTTCAGTTCTTTAGGGATATGCCCAGAGTCTGCATTTCTGGATCTCATGGTAATCCTGTGTTTAGTTTTCTGAGGAGTTGCCATACTGTTCTGCACAGTGGCGGGACCATTTTCCGTTCCTAGCAGTAATATGCCAGTGTTTCAGTTTCTCTGTATCTTCACCAACACGTGTTGTTTTCTGTTTTTTAAAAAGTAGTAGTTACCCTAGTAGGTGTGCAGTGGTATTTCATTATGGTTTTGATTTGTGTTTCCCTGATGGTTAGTGATGTTGAGCATTGTTTATGTGCTTTTCGACATTTGTATATTTTCTTTGAAGAAATGTCTATCTAAAGCCCTTTGCCCATTTTTGAATTGGGTTATTTTGTTGTTGAGTTTTAGGAGTTCTTTATATACTCTGTATATTAATCCCTTTGTGATTTGAAAATGTTTTCTTCCATGCCTTGGGTTGCCTTTTTACTCTGTTTATAGTGTTTTTTGGTGGACTAAAGTTTCAGATTTTGGTGAAGCCCTGTTTATTTATTTACTTGTTTGTCATTGTTGCCTGTATTTTTGGTGTTGTAGCCAAGAAATTATTGCCAAATCCAGTGCCATGAAGATTTTCTCTTACGTTCTAAGAGTTGTACAGTTTTAACTGACATTTTTGAGGTCTTTGATCCACTTTGAGTTAATTTTTTGTATGTGGTGTAGTATTTAATTTTTAAAAGCTCATGTAATAATCTTACTTTAGTATTATGAATCTTTACTGTTATGAATATTTCAGAGTTCTCTTGTCAATTACTGTAATGGTCACATTTAGCTGCTACTGTGAGGTGGTAATGCTCCATTTCCTTTCTTCTTTTTGCTGTCTTTCTATTTCCTTTTCCTTTTGGACCTCAGGTGCACAGAATTAGACTACTCTTTTAAAACATTTGTTTATTTTTGGCTGTGCTGGGTGTTTGTCACTCAGAGCCTTTTCTCGAGCTGGGGAGCATGGGGGCTGCTCTTGAGTTGGGGTGCAGGCCTTCTCGTTGCGGTGGTCCTCTTGTTGCAGAGCACGGGCTCTAGGGCGCACAGGCTTCAGCAGCTGCAGTTCCTTCGGTCCAGAGCACGGGCTCAGTGGTTGTGGCGCACACAGGCTTAGTTGCTCTGAGGCATGTGGGATCCTCCCGGATCAGGAATCAGACCTGTGTCTCCCGCTTTGGCAGGTGGATTCTTTACTACTGAGCCACCAGGGAAGCCCTGTGACTGGATATCCTAATAGATCATATGTAGAAGGAAAAGCCCCTGGAACAGGAAATGGCAAACCGCTCCAGTATGCTTCCCTGGAAAGTTCCATGGACAGACGAACCTGGCAGGCTACAATCCATGGAGCAGCAAAGAGGTGGACGCAACTGAGCAGCTGAGCACACAGGACGGAGAGAGAGGCGAGTGAGGTCATGCTGCGGTTGGTAAAGATGCAAGTCATTCAGATCAGCCAGGGAGAGGAGTGTCCAGTCACTTTGGACAGAGTTCACATTTTTTGTCTTTGTTCAGACATAACTACAGAGTGATCTTAGTTATTCTTTATCCATTATGGTCATAGAGTGACCTTGTCTGATGTTAATGTTTTCTGAAGTTGTTTATTTTCCATGGGTGAATCATCAAGTTTTAGCTGGGAGTACCTGGCTGTGAGTAGCTAGCCAGTTTCAGAGTTCTACTAGTTACTAAGAGAACCTGATGTAGCTTTGTTAACTTAACGTCTAGATCTTAAAAGAACAAGGTGATGGGGACTTTTTCCTTCATATTCTGTACTTGCTGTCCAGGAAGTTCCATGTTTTCAAATTTTTCCAGGGCTGGCTACCTAAGTTTTGGGGCCTAGTACAAAATGAAAATACGATTTCCATAGTAGAAAAGCAGGGGAAAATGCCATTAAAGTTACAGTAATCTTGAATTAGCTTTAGTCATTTAGTATTAAAGTTACAGTAATCTTGTATTAGTTTCAATCAGTTAGTACTGCTAAGTAATTCAATTACATCTCCTTTTCTTTTCCTGGTTCTTTTCCATTAGGGTCACTGTTGTTGTTTAGTCACTACGGTGTGCCCCACTCTCTGCGACCCCGTGGATTGTAGCCTGCAAGTCTCCTCTGTCCATGGGACTTCCCAGGCAAGAATGTTGGAGTGGGTTGTCACTTCTCCAGGGGATTCCTTAACCCTGAGCCTCTGGGGAACCCCTGTTATAGGTTGTCACAAGATATTGAAGATAGTTCCCTGTGCTATATAGTATAAACAAAAATTGAGATAAGTTGTTGCTAATAGACCTGCTTGACAAGAAATTTTAAAAGTAGTTCTATAGTTTAAAAGTAGTTCTGTAGAACTCCCTGATATTCAAGCTGGTTTTAGAAAAGGCAGAGGAACCAGAGATCAAATTGCCAACATCCACTGGATCATGGAAAAAGCAAGAGAGTTCCAGAAAAACGTCTATTTCTGCTTTATTGACTATGCCAAAGCCTTTGAGTGTGTGGGTCACAATAAACTGTGGAAAATGCTGAAAGAGATGGGAATACTAGATCACCTAACCTGCCTCTTGAGAAATCTGTATGCAGGTCAGGAAGCACCAGTTAGAACTGGACATGGAACAACAGACTGGTTCCAAATAGGAAAAGGAGAATGTCAAGGCTGTATATTGTCACCCTGCTTATTTAACTTCTATGCAGAGTACATCATGGGAAACACTGGACTGGAAGAAACACAAGCTGGAATCAAGATTGCTGGGAGAAATATCAATAACCTCAGATATGCAGATGACACCACCCTTATGGCAGAAAGTGAAGAGGAGCTGAAGAGCCTCTTGATGAAAGTGAAAGAGGAGAGTGAAAAAGTTGGCTTAAAGCTCAACATTCAGAAAACAAAGATCATGGCATCTGGTCCCATCACTTTATGGGAAATAGATGGGGAAACAGTGGAAACAGTGTCAGATTTTATTTTTTTGGTCTCCAAAGTCAGTGCAGATGGTGACTGCAGCCATGAAATTAAAAGATGCTTACTCCTTGGAAGAAAAGTTATGACCAACCTAGATAGTATATTCAAAAGCAGAGACATTACTTTGCCAACTAAGGTCCGTCTAGTCAAGGCTATGGTTTTTCCTGTGGTCATGTATGGATGTGAGAGTTGGACTATGAAGAAGGCCGAGCGCCGAAGAATCGATGTGTTTGAACTGTGGTGTTGGAGAAGACTCTTGAGAGTCCCTTGGACTGCAAGGAGATCAGCCCTGGGATTTCTTTGGAAGGAATGATGCTAAAGCTGAAGCTCCTGTACTTTGGCCACCTGATGCAAAGAGTTGATTCATTGGAAAAGACTCTGATGCTGGGAGGGATTGAGGGCAGGAGGAGAAGGGGACGACTGAGGATGAGATGGCTGGGTGGCATCACGGACTTGATGGACGTGAGTCTGAGTGAACTCTGGGAGATGGTGATGGACAGGGAGGCCTGGCGTGCTGCGATTCATGGGGTCGCAAAGAGTCAGACACGACTGAGTGACTGAACTGAACTGATAGAAGGAAAATTATTTAGGTAAGAAACTCAGATTTACATAAAAAAAGAAAAAGTATTCAGAATAAATTAAGGTTAAATAAATTTCTTATTTTTAATCCAACATATAACAGTTTATTGAAAGTGATAACACCAGTATATCCAGTGATTAGCTTGTGGATAGGTAAAATGAATGGCAGTAACGTTATGGGGACAGCTGGAAGAATTTGGGAAAACTCTCTAAGGTAGCTGCACTACCTGTGAAGCAGTATAGTGTATTTAATTGTAAATTCTAGGACAGCCAACAAAAATATTTATAAAGAAGTGTAATTGTTAGGCTAACAGAAGGCAGAAAATAGAGTCACATAAAATCCTCAGTTTAAACCAGAGATGGCAGAAAAAGACTAAAGACAAAAATCTAAATAGCATGGTCAATGAATAAAAAGTTGTTAAAACTATGATAACTATTAAAACAACAATATCAGTGATTAATGGTTTAAATAAATCACTTAAAAGACAGGTTGTCAGAGTGAATTAAAAATCCCAAGTGTATGTTGTCTATAAGAAATCCACTAAACATAAAGATACAGCTATATTAAAAGTGTGTTATCCTGGGTGGTGCTGGTGGTAAGGAGTCAGTTTGCCAATGCAAGAGATGTGAAAGGCTTGGGTTCAATCCCTGGGTGGGAAAGATCCCTTGGAGTAGGAAATGGCAACCCACTCCAATATTCGTGCCTGGAGAATCCCATGGACAGGGAAGCCTGGTGGGCTAGAGTCCATGGGGTCGCAAAGAGTTGGATATGACTGAGCATGTTTGTGCACGCACACGCACACGCACACACACACACACACAGTAAAGGGACACAGAAAGATACGCTGTGTTACCTAATCAAGAGAGCTGGTGTAGCTGTCAGTTTCAGACAAGGTGGACTTAGAGCGAGGAGGACTGTCAGGAATAGAAGGAGCAATACCGAATGATAAAGGGTCAGCTTTCTTGAAGGACATAACAGTCCCTAATGTGTATATGCGTAACAACAGAGCACCAAAATCCACGAGGCAGAAGCGAAGTGAACTGCCAAGGAAGCAGACGAACCCACTAACAAAGCTGCGCTGCTGCCAAGCCAACGCCAGTCGCGTCCCACCCTGTGCGACCCCACGGACGGCAGCCCCCCAGGCTCCCCCGTCCCGGGGGCTCTCCAGGCAAGAGCACTGCAGTGGGTGCCGTTTCCTCCTGCAGTGCATGAGAGGGAAGTCGCTCAGTCGGGTCCGACCCTCAGCGACCCCACGGACTGCAGCCCCCCAGGCTCCCCCGTCCTGGGGATTCTCCAGGCAAGAGCACTGGAGTGGGGTGCCATGTCCTTCTCCAATGCATGAAAGTGAAAAGTGAAAGTGGAGTCGCTCAGTCGGGTCCGACTCGCAGCGACCCCACGGACTGCAGCCCACCAGGCTCCTCCGTCCATGGGATTCTCCAGGCGAGAGCACTGCAGTGGGTGCCGTTGCCTTCTCTGACTAACATAGCTGGAGACTGCAACACCCCCTCTGNACGGACGGCAGCCCCCCAGGCTCCCCCGTCCCGGGGGCTCTCCAGGCAAGAGCACTGCAGTGGGTGCCGTTTCCTCCTGCAGTGCATGAGAGGGAAGTCGCTCAGTCGGGTCCGACCCTCAGCGACCCCACGGACTGCAGCCCACCAGGCTCCTCCGTCCCGGGGATTCTCCAGGCGAGAGCACTGCAGTGGGTGCCGTTGCCTTCTCTGACTAACATAGCTGGAGACTGCAACACCCCCTCTGTTGGTAATGGGCAGATCCAGTAGGCAGAAAATCAGTAAATATATACATATATAGTTAAACTAAATAATACGATCAGTCAGCTGGATCTAATTGGCATTTATAGACACCTTCATCCAACAAGAGCACAGTGTGCATTCTTCTCAAGCTTGTGTGGAACATTCACCGAGAGGAGCCACAATTTATAACACGCCTTAAAAGCGGAAACCACACAACGACTGCTCTCACACCACAGTCCAGGTAGACTACAGATTAGTAACACGGATAGAACTGGGGAGCTCTGAAGTCCTTGGAAAGGAGAAGAAACCCTGAAGGAGATCAGTCCTGAATATTCATAGGAAGCACTGAGGCTGAAGCTGAAACTGCAGTCCTTTGGCCCCCTGATGTGGAGAGCTGACTCACTGGAAAAGACCCTGATGCTGGGGAAGATTGAAGGCAGGAGGAGAAGGGGACGACAGAGGAGGAGATGGTTGGATGGCATCACCGACTCGATGGACATGAGTTTGAGCAGGCTCTGGGAGTTGGTGATGGACAGGGAAGCCTGGAGTGCTGCAGTCCATGGGGTCGCAAAGAGTTGGACACGACTGAGTGACTGAACTGAACTAAGGCTATCTAAGATAAACAGGAAAAATGCAAATTACTAGAATCAGAAATGAAAGAGCAGCTATTGCAGATGTTTCCATTAGCGTTGAAATGATACTGCAGGATACTAGGAACATTTCTGTGCCCACAGATTTGAAATCTCAAGATGAAATGAACAAATCCCTTCAAAGATGCAGTCTGCCAGAGCTCACACAGGGAGTAGCAGGTAGTTAGAGTAGGTCTGTAGCTACTAAAGAACTCGAACCAGCTGTTAACCTTCCAAAACCACTGCCAGATCGTTTGGCTGGTGAATTCTCCCAAATATTTAAGGAAGAAGTGATATAACTTCTCTGCAATCTCTTACAGAAAATGGAAGCAGAGGGAAAACTCCTTAACTCATCCTATGAGGCCAGTATTACCCTAATGCCAGACAAAGACACTGTAATAAAGGAAAACTGCAGACTGATGCCTCTCATGAGCATAGCCGCACAAATCTACAAGAAAATGCTAGTAAATGGATTCCAGCAGTGTATACAAGAACTACACACTGTTGGAATTGTACTACAAAAGCCACTTAATGTAGTTATTACATCAACAGGCTAAAGAAGAAACATCCTAAGATGGGATCAGTAGATCCAGAAAAGCATTTGACAGAATGCAGCATCCATTCATGACAAAAGCTCTCAGTAAACCGGAAGTGGACAGGGACTTCCTCAGCTGGTAAAGAAGATCCACAAAATACCTATGGAGAGTGTCAGTCGCTCCGTCATGTCTGATTCTTTGCGACCCCATAGACTGCAGCACGCCAGGCTTCCCTGTCCTTTACCATCTCCCAGAATTTGCTCAAACTCATGTCCACTGAGTCAGTGATGCCATCCAATCATCTCATCCTCCATCACCCCCTTCTCCTCTTGCCCTCAGTCTTTCCCAGCTTCAGGGTCTTTTCCAGTGAGTCAGCTTTTTGCATCAGGTGGCCAAAGTATTGGAGCATCAACTTCAGCATTAGTCCTTCCAATATTCAGGGTTGATTTCCTTTAGGATTGACTGGTTTGATCTCCTTACAGCACCACGGTTCAAAAGCATCAGTTCTTTGGTGGTCAGCTTTCTTTATGGTCCAACTGTCACATCCATATATGACTGCTGGAAAAACCATGGCTTTGACTATATGGACCTTTGTTGGCAAAGTGATATCTCTGTTTTGTAACATGCTGTCTAGGAAAGTTATAAAGAAGCTGAATATTCTCCTCCTGCTGCTTGCAGCTGTACTCTGTTGGGTCTTTGTACCGTACCCCTGAGGACAGCTTGGGGCTCATCTTACAGCTTTATAGTCACTTTCACATATTGAACAGTTGAGTCCAGTCTCATTTAAACTCTCACCTTTCATCCAGTTCAGAGTGTCTTCCCTTTTCCCTGATCATACCTGATTGAGGCTGAGAATCTAGCAGTGGGAAGGGAGTGTGATTTACTCAGTTTATTTTAAAATTTTATCAAGGCACTCAGCAGGATTCAGGAGATTGTCAAGATCGTTCCTATTTGTGTTAGTACCTCCAATATACCTAAAATATATTAAGTATTATACATAGTTTAGGAGCTTTAGGAGACAAGTTTTATTTCCATGAAGCATTCAGTAGAGATCATTGCTGTGCTCCAGCCTGTGGACGAGGGGTTTGTGGGGATCCAGGAGGAGGGAGGCTGTGTGGCTGGAAGGGCTGCGAGTGGAGAAGGAGCCCGGAGGACGAGTGACACTGTCCTTCCTTCGTGTTTTCTCAGACGGGTTCAGAATGGATTTAAAGGACTTCTTGCTCATGACTTGCGTTGTAAGAATGTATAGAATCTGAAAAATCTCAAGAACAGGCAATAAAGTGTAATATTGTAGATGACATTAATGAACTAGAAATTTGCTGCGTTAATCTTGAGAGATGGAATATTTATTCCTTGTTAAATGTCTCGTGTTATTTTGTGAGGAAATACTGTTCTTTCTTTGTTGAAGCACAAATTGAAAGACACTGGGCAGTTTATCGTGACGGGCCTGGTTAGTTGCTGTTAGAGTAGACACCAGCATGTGCTTTGTGTTCAGATTAAGTTGGAAACGGAACACTGGCCACTGTGTCCTCTCTGTTTTGAAGGGCGGTTGTGGCAATTACAGTGAAGCAATGAACATCTTTGTACATATGTCCTTGTGTACACATGCAAGCATATCTGAACAGAGCGCTTGCAGCTGCTAGCAACAAGAATACAGTGTGTTTTTCATCAAGTACGGGTTTATTTTGCTATAAAAAGTCTGAAGGAACATGTTGCAACATGAATTAACTTTGAAAACATGCTTAGTGAAAGAAGCCAGACACAAAAAGTCAGATATTGTATGATTCTTCTATATGAAATATCCAAAACAGGCAAGTCCACGGAGCCAGAATTTTCTCCTGGCTGTGAGGGGCTTGGGCAGTGGAGTGCTAGAGTGTGGGGCCCTTGGGGCCTCCCTGGTGGCTCAGACAACCCGCCTGCAGTGGATTGGCCCGGGCTCAGCCCTGGCTCGGGAAGGCCCTGGAGGAGGGCGTGGCGGCCCCTCCAGTGCTCTCGCCTGGAGAACCCCATGGACAGAGGAGCCTGGCGGGCTGCAGGCCGTGGGTCACAGAGTCGGCCACGACTGACTGATTTAGCATGCTTGCAAAGTAGCGCTTGATTAGTCGTCGCATATTTAGTTTTGAAAAATGTATTTTGGTGCTGCGCCTGTTGGTGCATGAAGGTTATTTCCTCGTTATGGGTCATCCCGTTGCTGACAGAGTGCCCCAGTTTGCCGTAACGCTTTCTGTCTTAATGAAGCCTTGTCTGAGGGGAAGAGAAGGTGACATTCTAACTTGCTCTGTGTAGCATCTGCGTGGTGTGCCTCTGCTCACTGTTTTGTCTCATCCCTCTGAGTCCCTTTATTTTAGCCCCGTCTTAATCTGAGAGTTTCCTTTCAGTAGCTTGTTTTACTTACAGTTATGAGTTTAACATGTCTCATCTTCATTATGTTATTATTTCTGTGACTGCTTTTTCTTGTGTCTCACTGCATAGTCTGGCTCTGAAGGTAATTTGAAACATCATTTTAATTTTAGTTGCTGTTTGGCTCACCTGAAGGACACTAAGCATCTCTGATCTCCGATTCCGCAGCTTTAGGGTAAAGCCAGGTCTGCTGGCTCTGCTGGAGAATGAGACCGTTGGCTTGGTTGCCCTTTCCTTGCCTCCTCTCCAGGATTTTGTTAGAAGCCCTTCAGTGGCAGCTCTCCTCGAGGCCATGTGTACCCGTTACTCTTAAACGATGTTTGTGCCTCCAGTTATCTTAAATTAGCTGAAGCCCACCAGTCTTAAATGAAAGGCTTGTAGTACAGTTTGATTCTAGTGCACTAGTTTGAATTTAGGTTCAAATCTTACACCTGGAATTTAAGTATATTTGCCTGTAACAATTTAATATTATAGATCTTTCCCAACATGTGAAAGAAGAGCGTCCTCGGAAAGCCTTCCTAAGCTGAAATGGCACAGAGCAGAGACACAGTCACTTGTTCACAGACACACAGAATAAACCGATGAAGCCCAGATTCTCACAGACACCGTTCACAGCCGCGATGGCTCAGTGCTGGGATGCTGACTGTGGTCCCAGCGAGGCAGGAGCTGGGCAGGGCTGCTCACGGTTGGGGCGGACACCGCCTCTGTGTAGCTCAGTAAGACATGCTGAGCTGAAGGAGATGTTCGCTTTTCACTTTTTTTCCTTTCCAAAAGCTGAAGTGACAAAGCAGACTTCAGGAACGCCTCTATTGGGTTACCTGTGGCTGGGAACTCGGCTTCCAGATGCCTGGCCATTCTTGCTCAGCATCAGGACTGAGGCCGAGGGCCCAGTGGGGGCTGCTTCGGGCGGCTGGCAGAGAGCAGAGGCACGTGTGCCGCTGCAGCAGGCTCGGCCAGCCCTGCGCTCCCCTCCCTGTCTGGGGAGAGGAGCTCCGTCTCCTCAGAGGGCCCTCGGAGCCGTCCTCTCCCTTTCTGCCGGCACGCCTCACCGCTCGAGGTGAGGAGCTGCGGTGCCCCCTTTTTTGGTTAGGTGTTTCCTTTTGTCCCCCTGGAGAGAGGAGAATAGGAGGCCCCGCCGTGCCTTGTTCTCATTTTACGCGTCCCTGTGGGTCTGTCTCTGCTAAAGATGTGCTCATTTGAGAAGGAGCACCTGCTCCTGGACCCGTCTTTGGAGCTAGAGAAATAGTCTGACCAGTTCTGTGACTGTTTTGTTCCAGTCTGATACAGTTTATATTCATAGAAACGTTTATTTCCAAAGTAGTAAAATGCCCATTTGTTTTCATAATTGTTAGCCTTACTCTGCTCTCAGAGGGGTTGCTTTCCATTAGCTTGTCCATCTCACGCCTTGCATTTTGGTTCCTCGATTTCTGTTTGTCCATTAACGTTCATGACTTCTCATGTACCACTTTGCTGCACAAACATCTTGGGACTCCTGAGACTATTCTTCTACTACCAGCTTTACTTACTGATTTTAAAAAATCCTAAAGCGTGCTTTAATCACGCCTTTCTATTCTTCCAACTTCCTTGGACAAGTCCTTTTTTTGCAGCTGCTGCTTTCCTGGGAACCTCAGTGGATTGGCATGTCCACTCCTATCTGTCCCTTGGGTTCACTTTTCTCCCAAATCCACTTAGGCTTTATGGCCCATCATTTCACTCACTCTTGCTGATGCCCTAAACCAGTGGTTCTCAAACAGTGGTCTAGGGGTTTCTGAGGGTTGGTGGTTAAAACCCTGGGAGAAGATTCTGGCTCTACTCAGAAATCATAGACAAGAAGAGTATTTAAAAGCCGGCAGGAAAAGGGAAGCCGGTTAGTGATGGAGTCTGGGAGGAGAGAGGAGGAGGAAGATTGCTGATGTCAGGGTGCTGCTTAGAGGACAGGTGAAATCATGAAGTGTGGTTTGGCTCTTGGTTCATCAGTGCCTGCTGCCAGAAGTGCTTTGAGTTGGTCAGTGGGTGTGAAGTGAGCTAAGTGGTTGGAAGAGTGAGTGAGTGGTGGTGAAAAGTGGAAGTCCACAAGCAGAGGCCATTGAGGGGAGGAGAGAGAGCACGGTACGGGAGGGAAAGAGTGATTGGTTGGCCAGGCTGTGATGTCGGGGGCTCTGCCCCACAGCCCCTGGCTCTCGCCCGTTGTGTAAGTACATGGTTGTGTAACAGCCCAGAGCGCTTGCAGCCCTGCACGGGTGCGGCGTGATGCACCTGCTGGGTCACGGGCCACCTTTGTCCTGTAAACACGTGGAAGCTCTGGCTGAAGAGCCCTGTGTGTGCGTTATGGCTGTGACGTGGCTGGGTCAACCACGAGAAAGTGCAGCACGGCTGCCTCTGCGGTTGCTGGCCTGCCATTAGAGTAAGCGTGTCTGCAGTGCCTGCAGCTCCTCGAGTTTCCCCAGCCTCCCCGCTTGCGCCTCGCCCACCCTGGGCTCAGCACAGCGTGGACAGCGAGACGGTTGGCATGGGCAGCAGGACAGCCAGCAGGTGGGGCAGCCCGAGGCTCCAGCGGGTGGAGGCCGCCAGCGGCCGCCACAGCGGCTGTGGCACCGGGTGGCCGCGGCCCTCTCGGCATGGCCTCTGCTGGGAGACGGGGCCGGGGGGCAGCGGACGGCTCACTGGCCACCATTCAAGAGGTGTTCCAGGTGGGGAGTTCCCGTTTGCTCAGCGAGGTGGCACGGACTGCTGCTGGTGGTGGCTCAGCCCCCAAATGATAGCTGTTCCTTGTCTTGGGATCCCGGACGAGCCTCCAAGATGGTAGTGATAGCTTACGTGTGCAGCGAACGGTTTCCCACCCAATTTGTGGTCTCCGGAGGAGGAGATTTAACTCTGAGACCAAAGACGGTCTCAGTCACTCAGAGCTCTGTGTGGTAGAAACTTTATTGAAGTGACAGTGGCAGAAAAAGCCTCTGACATGGACAGAAGAAGGGGGTTGGAGGACCACCTGCCGTGCTAGTTTAAGCAGAGCGTTATATGCTTTCCTGCTAGCTGCTGAGAATAGAAAAGATACCTGAAGGCTGTAATTTTGCCCAGACCCTTTCCCATAACATACGTCCTGGGATGACACCAACACAGGATTAGCCAGAAGGAACCGGTTAACCCAGAGCTCAAGGCTGTGGAGGTGTTACCCACACTATCTCCCTTAACGAACGTTCTGAGTTCCAAAAAAGCCTGTCCTTGAACAAGAGATAAGGCTACCGCTGCCTACAAGGCCTACGTGTCTAAGGCAAAAGAATGTGAAAAAGAAAGGATGTTTGCCTCCTCCTTAAGGGGGCCTTCCACGTGGACTCCTTCCAGCCTGCCTAAAGCGAGCTCTCTTGCTGGCACTCTGAGGCGGGTTTTCCCGACTGCCCTGGAGGCGGGTCTGGGTGGCGCCTTCTGTGATGCTGCACAGCTGCAGAGACTCGCTGGAGCGGCGTCTGCGTGCACTGCGGCTCGAGGCGCATGGCCCTGCGGAGCCAGCTCCTCCCACAGGGCAGTCAGGAGCGATGACGACCGTGAGCCTTGTGAGGCCCGCGGGTCCCTGGTTGGCAGTGAGGCCTGTGGTGCAGCAGAAAGGGGAAGCATGAGAAGCCTGTGGCCCAAGGGGCATCCTCGAGGGGGCATCCTCAAGTGGCCCCCGGCGTGACTGAGTTCACGATGTGTCGGCCACGCGCTCAGCTGGAGTTGATCGACCTGGGTAAGTGGTTTCGGCAAAGGCAAGGGGATCCCTTGGCAGCATGGCTTCTGTGAATCTGAGCACGGGGGTGGACAGTATCATTTGTTCTGGGGACGAAATGGAACGGCTGGTGTCTATAAGCATTCACCCCTCACGGAGACAGAGGTTGTGGAACTTCACGAGACTGCAGATCCCTGCTTGTTAGTGAGGCCCGTGGTGCGGGCGAGTGGAGCGGCAGTGTCAGCGCCTGCAGCCAGAGGCTGGGCGGGAACACGAGCTCGCCACGTGGGCTGTGACCCCGAAGATGCAGACTCGTGACGTGTGCTGTGAATGCCGCACAAACCCCCTCTTTGAAGGTGAAGGAGTGGGCTGGGTGCCTGTGGAGGGTTTAGTGTGTACGGAGAGAAGTAGAGGGTGGTATAGGAGCCCCCATCTTGAAAGTGTGAAGAGCCTGAAGCGGGCCTGAGCTGGGAGGGGTGCCTTCTGGGAAAAGTGTTAGTCACTCAGTCGTGCCCGATTCTTTCCTACCCCCTGGGTTGCAGCCCATCAGGCTTCTCTGTCCGTGAGATTTTCTCGGCAAGGATAGTGGAGTGGATTGCCATTTCCTTTTCCAGGGCATCTTCCCAACCCAGAAATCGAACCTGGGTCTCCTGCATTGCAGGCAGATTCTTTACCAAGTGAGCTGCAAGGAAAGCCCATGTACACAGATACAAATGTGGGCTGACTGGTGCAGAGGTATACTGTGAAGGCCTGTCCCAGACCTAGAGCAGTGTGCTCTGAAGGCCGTGTCCTGTAAGGTCCGGGTTCCTCGCCAGGGGAAGATTGCGGAAGACAGGCTGCATGTAGATTGTGAAGTGAGAGGCCCTGAGGGGTGGAATGTAGGGAGAGGGCAGTTGGCCAGGTGGCGGTGGTCAGGCTCTCTGGCCCCACGTTGTGTAGACGTGTGCTTGTGTAACAGCTGAGGTCACTTAGAGCTCTGCACGTGCACACCATGAGGGGCCCGCCTGGCCGCCGGCCACTGTTGTTGGGAAAGCGTGGATGAGCTCCTCCTGAACAAGACCTTGTGGTACGTCATGCCCGCGTTACGGCGTGTCTGCTGGGTCAGCCATGAGGACACGTCTGCTGCTGCGGCTGCTCTGCCAGCCAGGAGAGCGTGAGCGTGTCTGCGGTTCCCGCGACTCCTTGAATTGTCTTCCAGCTTCCCCGCTTGCGCCTTGCCTGCCATGGGTTCAGCGAACAGGGAGAACACAGTGAGACAGGTACCTGCTAGAGCCATCACGCCTGTGATGGTTCCTGGGAGCTCAGCCTACACCTGCCTCAGCATCTGAGGATCAGGCTCTCATCCCACGTTGTGTGGCATCGCCAGGCTTCCTGTGTTGCTTCGAGTTTCGGCTTGGGCTTGCCTGGAACGTTAAAGACCGTTTCTTCACACATTTGTTTAAACTTTGAACACCACTTCCGTGGTGCTTCCCCACTGCGTTTACGTCCGATTATCCTGTGGGACGCGCACGTGTCTTGTCCCACTCTGGTGGGCAGTGCATGTGATGTGCCCGCTTCTCCCTCACTGAGAAGACCTAAGCCGCTCGCGCCGCCGCCGTCTCCCTGCCGCCTGCCGCGGGACTCGGACGCCCTCGGCTCCTGCCTCTCCTCCTCCCTTCGCTGTGCATAAGTCTGTGTCTGCGGCCCCTCAGCTTGAGCGCCTCTCTTGAGAGACTGCCTTTCCTGCGCCAGTGAGCAAGCAGCAGGCCGTTCCAACAGTCGTGTGACTGCTCTCGTAAGGCCCCTCTCAAGAGTCTCTTTCACTTTGCCTTTGCTTGCTGCCCTTTATTCTAAAACTGAAAAGAACCACTTTCATTTTGTTCCAGTTTTTCTCCCTTCTTGATCCGTTTCATTTCAGTCAGGGTTTTGTCTCCACCCTTCCAGAAAGACCGCTCTTGTCAAGGTCACCCATGACCTCCATGCTGCTAAACCCAGTTGTCAGCTCTCAGTCCTCATCTTACCTGACCTGTCAGCAGCACTGGGCACGGTCGACGGTTCTGTCTTCCTAGATAAGCTCTCCACTTGGCTTTCAGCACCTCGGCCTCTTGGCCGCTGCTTCTCCGGCAGCTTTCGCTGTCTCCTTGTGTCGAGCTGGCTCCAGGTGCTGGGGGCCAGGGCTCTGCTCGCAGGCCTCTCCGGCGTTGCACTCCCCACTGCGGTGGGAAGCGCGCTCGGTCTCACGGCTGTAAGTGCTGTCTCCTGCTGCTGAGCCTTTTCTCGCCCCGAGCCTGGACCCTCCCCCTGGGCTGCGCAGATTTTTATATCCAGCTGCGCGTTCAGCAGTGCAAACTCGCCTTCCTATTTCTACCCCCGAACTGCTCCTCCTGTGATCTTCCCTGACTCAGGAAACGGTGGCTCTGTCCTTCCAGTTTCTCAGGCCAAGAGCCCGATGCTCATCCCTGCAAGTCCTGTCAAGCCTGCTTTCAGAACCTCCCTCCTCACCACCTCCACCGCAGTCTCCGCGACCTCTCCTCTGGATTGTCGAGTGACTCCAGATTGTCCTCCCTGCTCCTGTCGCTTCCCCTTTCGAGTGTATTTCCCACGCTGTAACTGGGCTAAGCCTTTTCAGCATGTCAGATCATGTCACTACCCTGCTCCGCGGCTGTTGACTGCCTAGTCCAAAGTCGTTCTCCGGCTTATGGCCTCCAGCCTTTCTTCAGAAATCCACATACAAGGGAGATCTCTCAGCTTTATCATCCTCTGGAATGGTTTCATTTGAAAGTCTTCAAAATATTCTGGTGTGGTCCACAGCTCCATTAAGCCTGTATTTCAAGCATACTTGGTCGTTAGCTGTCATGAGATCACCCATTCCTTCACCCATCCTCTTTTGCCTGCCATACCCTAGATAAGATAGAAATTAAAAGGACTTTAATATTGAAAACCTTTTTTGTGCAACTGCTGTTTGTTTTGATATGTGGTATAATTATTGAATAATCCTCACCCCCACATTGATTTGTGAGGCCTCTTGTATGTATGACCATGGTACGTAAATTTAAAAAAATTAAAAACACTGTCTTGATTCTGGCTGTGTGTGGGGCTCTTCGGCGCTCCGCACGCGCTTTCTCTAGCTGCAGTGAGCAGGGGCTGCCCTTCGTTGCGGCAGACAGGCTTCTCGTGGCGGCTCCTCTCGTGGGGTGTGGGCTCCCGGGGCACCGGCTCAGTGGCTGCCTCACAGACTGGCGCACCGGCTCGGGGCTCGCAGCCCCGGGGCCCGAGAGCGAGGGCTCAGCTCCTGCACGGCGCCTGTCTCCTGGACCCGGCATCGAACCGTGTCGCCTGCACTGGCAGGCAGGTTCTTATCCACTGGACACCAGGGACGTCCACGTTCTCCTGTAACTGGGTCTCTCTCATTGATTATCAGGTGTTGGTGCCGGCATACTCTTTAAATGTTATTGAAACTTCAGAGTGTGTTTTAATATTTGGTGGGGATAGTAGCATCTCATGAGTTTACTTTTCAAAATTGTCAGTGATGGTCTCGTTCTTAATAATAGCTCCATGATTTTAAAACAACTTGGTCAATTTATGAAAAGAAAAATGTCCATTGGGCTTTTTTTTCTGGGATGATTTTAAACTGAGCTGACTAGCTTGTATAAGTTAATGCTTCACAATGCTTTTTATTAGCTAAAATTTTTACTATGTGATAGAGTTCTTTTTCCTTATGAATACCAAAGATGTGTTTCGGCTTACCTAGAAGGTACGCAAGCACTGTGACCGTGCCTCCTTCTCGTTCCAGATCTGCTTCCTCCTCTTCGCCGTTCTCTACATGGTCTCCTACGTCATCATCACGAGGTACAAGAGGAAGTCAGGTGAGCAGACGCACGCTGACGGAAGCCCCGCCTCTAGCGCACGCGCCGAGACCTGCCCGCGGCCGCTCGGCGCCCGGCTCGGCCGGTGCGCGCCTTACGCCTGCGCCTGCAGCAAGCAGTGGCCTGGTACTAAGAGCACCAGAGACAACCTCGGGAAAATGACCACTTGCAGGGTCAGTGGTCAGACCCAGGTCTGCTTCTTAGCCCTGAGCCCTTGTTTGTCCTCATTCTTCTATTCAACTAAGAATAGCCCAGGGCTCTTCAGTGTCTGGGAGGTTCCAGAGTTTATGAGGACGTTTGGTTCCTCGGCTCTGAACATACTCACCCCCGTCACCCCTACCCCATTCTTTCTCTCACTACCAGGGTATTGTTTCTTTCTAAAGTGGTATAGAATTTAGAGTGTCCATAATACCCAGATGATGCTAGTGGTAAAGAACCCGCCTGCTAATGCAGAGATGCAGAGAGACAAGGTTTGATTCCTGGGTCAGGAAGATCCCCTGGAGGGCATGGCACTCCAGTGTTCTTGTCTGGAGAATACCCTTGGACAGAGGAGCCAAGGGGACTCTGGTGAGCTATAGTCCACAGGGTCGCAAAGAGTCCAGTGTGACCGACGCAACTTAGCACACGCGCATAATACCCTTTAACATTCAATTATGTATTATGTTATTCTTTTATTTTTTTCGTATGTATCCTTATCTCACCGGGGGACCATTATATCTTTTTTTTTTAAATGAATTTTGTCCTCATTTATTCACAGATTTTTATGCCAGAGTTTTGTAAGTAACTGACCATTGTTTTTTTTAAATAAAATAACTACTTTACTGACTTCTGGTAAATTTGAGCTACGTCTTTGAGATCACAAGATTTCCACTTGTGATGCTAGGCTAATGGTAGGTGCCATGTGAGTGTTTAAGGACTCCATATATTAAAGGCTCCTTACGCTGTCATATTAGACTTTCAGGCTTTCAAGAAGTCAGGAAACAGTGCTTGCCGTAGTGCACTGCTTGGCTGTGTGCCTGCACTGGAATATTCTTCGGGTTCCTTATCTCTCAAAATTTTGAAGAACTGGGATCCAAGACAGTATCTTAGCTGCTTTAAAAGATGTCCTGGCGTCAAGCTTCATAGATCATGTGCATTGAACGAGGGAGAGAGAGGATGAGCGCGTTGTTTCAGGGGAGATTAGGGGATGATGGGCAGGAAAACTGGGGATCTGTTAGGTGTTTAAAGTGATCCCAGAAGAGTGGTGGGGCCCCTGGACCTGGTTGATGGAGTGCTGGCAATAAACCGAAATCTCTTCAAGATTTTGTGGTTGATTAGATGGGGGTACAACAATATAAAAGTTAATTGTGACAGTTGGTACTTTGTGGTCTCTCTGGTTGTAGAAGTATTTTGGGCAGCCAGTAATTAAGAATAGAGTTTGGACTAAGAGAATGGCCCAAATATGGCATTGTCACTGAAGCCGGTGGGTACTCAGAATTTGAGAGACCCACACAGAGAGCCTTTGAGGACAGCCCCAGTGAGGTATTGAGGAGAAAGAAGGGCTGGGGTGTTGTGTAATATTTTTGTAATTGGATCATAGTTTCCTTAGCTGGTAGGATGATGTGGGAGGACTCAAAAGATGGCCAACCGCCATGAGAGAGGGAGAGGGCAGGGTGAGGAAGCACCAGAGCAAGGCCCATCTGCTCCTTGAGAAAGACGCGCAGCGTGGGGTATTTCTGTCTGCAGCTGGAACAAAATGGCGCAGTGTCAAGGCAGTGGGCTACAGCGTGGTTTAGGGTAAAACCCTCATTCTTGCCATTACTAACAATAGGCTCAAAGTACAGAAAAGCGTGTGAGTTCTAAGATTCTGAATTTTAATTTATAATGAATTTTTTTTTGTCTGTTATCAACCAGGGGCTTCCCTGGTGCCTCAGATGGTAAAGAATTTGCCTGCAATGCAGGAGATGCGGGTTTGATCCCTGGGTTAGGAAGAGCCCCTGGAGCAGGGAATGGCAACCCACTCCAGTGTTCTTGCTTGGAGAATCCCATGGGCAGAGGAGCCTGGCGGGCCACAGTCCCTGGGGTCACAAGGAACTGGACTCAACTGAGCTACTAACGCACATTATCAACCAGAAAGCTTCATCCGTTAGCAACTTCACTGACTCATCACAGTGAGCTCGAGTGTGGCTCCAAGGCTCTACCGAGCTTTATCTCCCTGGGCACTAAAGGTTTGGAAGACTGGTTCACATGTGGGAGTTTTGTTCATCAGGATTGATCAGTCAAAAGACTCTTGTTGTTCTTTACCTGTATTCTATCCTATCTGATTTACTGAGATTTGGAGTTGGAAAATTGCTTCTTCAGGTTTATATTTTATGTTTTATTAAATTATTGAAGCGTTCTGTTGGAAGATAAAAATATTAACGCCTTGAACGTTTTTGCAGATGAACAAGAAGATGAGGACGCCATAGTCAACAGGATCTCGTATGTATTTTAGTGCTCAGCCCTCCTGCTCTTAATTCTAGAGCCATGGCTTTTCAGAGCTTGATACTGCCCTGTGGGCAGAAGCGTGGAAAGAATTCACCTACAGTATTACAGCAGCTTTTTCAAGAAAGTACATGTAAGCAAACGCAGGGATGATTGTGGACTGCTTATCTGTTGAAATTTGCTTGCTTGAGGAGCCAACAGAAGGTCTTGGTCATCCCTTAGCCTCTCTCAGCCCACACCAGGAAGTCCTGTTGGCTTTGTTGTCAGAGTCGGCTCCATTTCAGAAGGCGACGTTTCTAGAACTGCCTTCAGTTCTGAGGAATACTTTTCTGCAGTTGTATGAGCAGTCACCATGTCTGCATTTTCTGGCTTGACCCCGGGCCCTACTTTGAGGACCCCTTGTTGGCATTTAGCTGTGCCGCACCAGCCTTTTATGGATGGTTCTAGCCACTCAAGGGCAGCAGATGGTATGACCCTGTTTTGCATCTCTAAGGCCAGTCACAGTACCTTCTAGAAGGTTTTTGATGTGAGGTCCACTGTTATACTTATGGTGACTATATATTCACGACTTCTGGGTAACTTTTGATTTCAAAAGCAATTGCCTGTCCTCATGCACTTACTCCTTGGCCACATACACCTCCTGGCTTTAGATCTGGGGGGCACGGCGGGCCTTTACAGCTGGGCTCCTGGCCAGTGTGCTGAGGGTCAGGAGGCAGAGGGGCTGGGAAGGCTTCATGGGGCAGAGGACGCAGAGGGGCCCCGAGGGAGAGGGCTGACTGCCCAGACACACGGAGCCTGAGAACCCGCTCCCTGTGAGGAGGGTGGGTGAGCCTGGCAGTGTGTGGGCCCTGTCGTGGCCGGGGGGCTTCGGAGGGTGGGTTGGGAGTTTCGTGCAGGACCTGGGGGCGGGGCCTGTGGGTGCGAAGGAGGGAGCAGAGGTGGCCGTCACAGGCGGAGGACAGAGATGAGGTCACAGGAGGTCAGCTGGGGGTAGGTGCCCGAGCTGGCAGTGCACTGGGGTGAAGACGGGGCCCCACTTTTCCCAGCAAACAGGCTGTCTATCCAGCAAAGCCACTTGGTAAGCCTGCCCCTGTGCCAGAGTTGAATTGTGTTTTTGCCATGTATCATATGTCTGCATTGAGAAATTTATCAGTCATTTGCTAAACAGGGGAGATTATCTTTGGCGCTTAAGTAGGAAAACACTTCTCTTGGTCGCCACAAGGTGGTGCTGGCCTCAGAGCTACTCTGTTAGGTGTGTTCTGAGCATTCAGCATGGTTTGTTTTCCTTACGTGTACTTTCACACTCCTTCTACAGTAAATGTAATGGAATGGATATTAAATTGAAATCTCATCTCTAGTTTTAGTGAGGGAGGTTCCATTTTTCTTTGTCATTTTAGTCTTCAAAAAACTTAAAAAAATTAGATACTAAATTTTAAGCATTTTGGATGTGTATAACTGAGAAAGTGAAAGCCCCTTATGGGCCCTCTCCTAGGAGTTGTTATATATTATGCTAGATTTTTTCTAATGTACCTCTCTTCCTGTGTGAAAATATACATGTTGGGGGAGAGGGATGGGAGAGAGCATGGTTTATATTTATTGTCTGTGCTTTTTCTTTTTAACTTTTAGACATTTTCCATATTACACATTTTGAGCCACCCTATTTTAAAAAATGACAAAATCATCTTTTAAATATTGTTAAATAGTTTCCTATAATTTATTATATACTTTATTTAACCTTTACCTATTTTAAGACCGATGGCTTTGTAAGTTTTTCTTCCAGAAATAACCGTTTTAGCTTAAGTCATTTTTCATACAGTTTTCACAAGTATTTTGTCACCTGAAACAGTTGTTGCATTGCTCCTAGCATACACTGCCAGCATTGTTAATTAACTGCAGTTGTGACATAAATGCTTGAATTTGACAGAGGAGTGGGACTCTGTTTATTCTCCATCAGTGTGTGACGCACGCTGTCTCCAGCCTGTGTCTGCTTTAGGCCCACTTGGTGGGCTCCGTGGTCTTTTCCCAGGTGAGTTTAGAGTTGGTCTGGGCTAACTTCTGGGACCGTATGTGTGCCCTCTGTCTCCCAGCTGCACACACCCAGTGAGGCGCGTGCTGGCTCTTTCCGGGTGTGAAGCCGCAGAGCGTGGCCCGCTCTCCGATGGCCTCTGTGGCCGCCTGTCCAGCCTCTGCTGACGCTGCTTTCCCCTTCCAGGTTGTTTCTGAGCACCTTCACCCTGGCAGTGTCGGCTGGAGCAGTCTTGCTTCTACCCTTCTCGATAATCAGCAATGAAATCCTGCTTTCTTTCCCTCAGAACTACTATATTCAGTGGCTGAATGGCTCCCTGATTCATGGTTAGTATATATGTCTTAATATAATCACAATTAGTGTTTTCATTTTATACTGTACTATATTTAAAATTTTTCCCTTTCTTATTTTCCATAAAAATATGGGTCTTTCTTCAGTAAACTATTTGAGTCCTTCAGAAAATCAGAAAATTAGATTTTACTTACTATCTGATTCTTAGTTGTGAAAAGCTTTTCTATAAGAAGCAGCATTTATACTGTGATTTTGATAAATACATTTTCATTTATTTAGCAAGAGAATTTTGATTTATCTGGATATGTCAGAACTCAACCTCCATTTCAGACCTTAAAAAAAAAAAGCTCACCATAGTTTCTATTTTATTTATTTGCTGTTCATTTCTTTAGTCATTTCAGAATGTGTGATAGAAGGGAGAAAAACTGTTTTGTCAAGGACAGACTTTAAAATTTGTTGTTGTTGTTGTTGAGTTGGTAAGTCTTGTCTAACTCTTTGTGGCCCCATGGCCTGCAGCACACCAGTTTCCTCTGCCTTCCACTATCTCCCGGAGTTTGCGCATACTCATGTCAGCTGAGTTGATGATGCCATCCAACCATTCCTTCCTCTGTCGCCCGCTTCTCCTGCCTTCAGTCTTTCCCAGCATCAGGGTCTTTTCCAGTGAGTCAGCTCTTTGCATCAGGTGACCGAAGTATTGGAGCTTCAGCTTCGGCCTCAGTCCTCCCAATGAATATCCAGGGTTGATTTCCTCTAGCATTAAATGGTTTCCTCTCTTTGTTGTCCAAGCGACTCTCAAGAGTCTTCTCCAGCACCACAATTCAGAAGCATCAATTCTTAGGCACTCAGCCTTCTTTATGGTCCAACTCTCACATCCATACATGACTGCTGGAAAAATGGCTTTGACTGTGTGGACCTTTGTCAGCAAAGTGATATCTCTGCTCTTTAATACGCTGTCTAGGTTGGTCATAGCTCTCCTGCCAGGGAGCTGCAGTCACCATCCACCGTGATTCTGCAGCCCAAGAAAATAAAATCTGTCACTGTTTCCACTTTTTCCCCTTCTATTTGCCACAAAGTGATGGGACCAGATGCCATGATCTTTGTTTTCTGAATGTTGAATTTTTAAGCCAGCTTTTTCACTCTCCTCTTTTACCTTCATCAAAAGGCTCTTTGTTCCTCTTGGCTTTCTTCCGTAAGAGTGGTATCATCTGCATATTGGAGGTTTTTGTTATTTCTCCTGGCGATCTTGATTGCAGCTTGTGCTTCCTCCAGACCAGCATTTTGCATGATGTACTCTGCCTAGAAGTAAAGTAAGCACTGGGGACAACCAGTCCGTTGTTTGATATCTGGCTCTGACTTTCGCCTCCTAACCTGCATACAGGTTTCTCAGGAGGCAAGTAGGTGGTCTGGTATTCCCACTCTTGTAGGGCTTTCCCATTTGTTGTGATCCACACAGTCAAAGGCTTTAGCATAGTCAATGCAGCAGAAGTAGATGTTTTCCTGGAATTTCCTTGCTGTCTCTATGATCCAGTGAATGTTGGCAATTAGATTTCTGGTTCCTCTGCCTTTTCTAAATCCAGCTTGTATATTAGGAAGTTCTCTTTTCATGTACTGCTGAAGCCTAACTTGAAGGATTTTGAACATTACCTTGCTAGCATGTGAGGTGAACACAGTTATATGGTAGCTCTCAACATTTTTTGGCATTGCCCTTCTTTGGGAGTGGAGTGAAAACTGATTTAAAAATTAATGTGGTTAAAAAATAATGACTTATTTTGGCAATGTAGTATATTGCTTTGAAGCAAAATAGATCTGAATTTCAGTCTTGGCTCTGCGATTTTCTGGAAATGTTTAATAAGGTAGGACATTTTAATTTGTGAAATATATACAAAGATCTAACACACATGTCTTTCTGTGTGTTTCACTGTCTTTTGCCTACCGTTTTCCATATTGAATTATGTTATCTCTGTATATGTGAAATGCATCAGCTGTTTATCAGATTTTTGTAAATATGTTTTTCTGGTTATCTTGCTTTTTCACTTTGTGTTTTTGGTTGCAGGATTTTTGCTTTTTATGTGTCCAGTCTTTTTCTTCCTTTGGTTTCTGTAATTGTTTTTGTATTTAGAAGATGATCTCCCTTCATGAGATGACAAATACTCCTTCTTTTCTTGTTCTTTAAAAAATGGTTTTGTTTGCACGTAACTGTTTAATCCATTTGGAATTTATACAGATAACTACCTTTTTTCGTACCCCTTTGTGTTTGTGTTTAAAGAAAGACATATTTTCTGTAGAAAATTTGGAAAGCAAAATTTATAGTGAAGAAAATTAGTATTACAGTTTCACAACCCAGAGAATTACTGTGAATACTGGACTGCAGTCATGAAATTAAAAGATGCTTACTTCTTAGAAGAAGAGTTATGACCAACCTAGATAGCATATTCGAAAGCAGAGACATTACTTTGCCGACTAAGGTCCGTCTAGTCAAAGCTATGGTTTTTCCAGTAGTCATGTATCGATACGAGAATTGGACAGTGAAGAAGGCTGAGTGCCGAAGGATTGATGCTTTTGAACGGTGGTGTTGGAGAAGACTCCTGAGAGTCCCTTGGACTGCAAGGAGATCCAACCAGTCCATTCTGAAGGAGATCAGCCCTGGGATTTCTTTGGAAGGAATGATGCTAAAGCTGAAGCTCCAGTACTTTGGCCACCTCATGTGAAGAGTTGACTCACTGGAAAAAGCTTTGATGCTGGGAGGGATTAGGGGCAGGAGGAGAAGGGGACGACTGAGGATGAGATGGCTGGATGGGATCACTGACTCGTTGGATGTGAGTCTGAGTGAACTCCGGGAGTTGGTGATGGACAGGGAGGCCTGGCGTGCTGCGATTCACGGGGTCGCAGAGAGCTGGACACGACTGCATGACCAAACTGAACTGAAACCCTTGAATATTGTGTGTGTGCATCTGAGCACATAACTGAATAAATAATGAAATGGAACCCTAATGGAATTCAATAGATGAGAAATTTCCCCTTTTAAATTTACATTTCTTTAATTACTGGTGAGGGTAGGCATTTACAAAGCACATTTATTGGTCATTTGCATTTGTTTTTTAGTAAATTGGCCCCCTGTATTTCTTGTGTCCAGTTTTGCAATTTTTTAAGTATTAACTGTCAGGTTAATTGCAAATGTTTCCTTCCCAGTTGGCCTTTGATACTGCTTATCCTGTTTCCTGACAAGAATTTTGATGCCTTAGTCTATCGGGTATTTTACACTGGGCTTGTGCTTTCTGTCACACTTGAAACTGGAAACAAATGGAGTCACTGATGACGACACGAACTCAGTAAAGTTAGGGCTAATTGTTAAGTGAACAAGGAGAGATTACTCCATTTTTGTTGCTTAGTAATTGAACTCAAGCAAATTAAGGTCTTAACTGAAATGGACGGAAGGAAGTAGGCCACGCGCCGGGAGGCCAGCGCGCAAGGTGGGACAGCGCGCGGGAGCCGGGAGAGCGGCCTGTGTCGGCGGCCCAAAGCGGCGGCGGCGCTCTTGGCGGCTGCGCGCAGGCAGCAGCGTGCAGCCGACCGGCAGTTAGATAATGTATGGCTGCGCATGGCTTTGGCACGCGTCGGAAGTGCTGTCGAGGCTGCTCGCTTGGCCCTCCCTCTTCATGACGCTGCGGTCTGTGCCGCGGGCACTTTGAGGACTGGGCTCCAGGGCTTTCCCGGAAGTGCAGGTGGTCTCAGTCCAGGCCAAGCAGAATTAGGAGGGAACTGGCCTTCGTTTCCAGTTTTACTAAACAGAGAGTGCATGACATACTTCGTGACCTGCCAGTGCTCCACTCATAGCCGCCTGTGTATTCTTTCTATGGACTGAAAGTAAGAGCTGCCAGCACACGACGTGCTGTGTGTTTATGCTGGAGTCTTAACCTTGGAAGCAAATGTGTGTGTTTGTATTGGTTGCCTTTCTGATTATAATGTAAGAGTCTTAAGCTCAGGCATTGTGCTTTGTTTATGAATCAGGGCTTAGAGAAGTGCTTCCCACATAGTGGGAGCCCAGTAAACACGTGGTGAATGAGTAGGGAGACTGTAAACAGTAGCTTAACCTCCAGTGACCACGCCTGCTGAAAGTTGGGGAGCCAGAGGAGGAGCCCCCAAGTTCCGCCATTGCTTCTAGATAATGCTCTCATGGTAGGTCTTAGGAAGTCCTAGCCACCCGCGCTGGACGTTGTTCTCTAGGGTTTGATGAGCCTGACTTTGTTCCTGCTTTTGGTTTTTTGGTAGAGCTGCTTGTAGTGACTTTCATAAAGCTTCATATTTATCTTTCTCTTCTGAATTCATAGTTGTGTTTAATCTTGGAGATGACATCCAAGGAGTGTTTGTTTCCTTAGATTGTCTTGGGGTTGAAGATTCATCAACCTTAGATATGCTTGCTTCTTTGTTTTTTAAAAATTATGAGCATTAATGGGGCCAGGCTGTCACAGGGGAGCACCCAGGGTGTGCTTCAGGGTGTGGCTGAGGCGGTGGTGACAGGACCCGGGTTGGCTGTGGAGCGCGTGCGTCCGTGTCGCTGCGGCTGCAGTGAGCTCCGTCCCGGGCACTGGGGCCGCTCTTTGCTGAGCTCCCTGGGAGACAGCAGGCGGCTCGGGGCAGAGGCTGATGGGACCTGTGAGACCAGGACAAGGCCACCTGCCTACTTTACTATGAGGCCCCTCTGCTGAGGTCTCCTTTTGATGGGATGCAAATCAGTTCACATTTTTTTCCCGTTCAGAGCGGGCTGTCTGCACACCTCTTCTCCAGATCTCCTTGTGATTGGGTTTCCAGTCACACTCCTTCCAAGTCCCTGACCTTCCAGCTGGGCCATAGGCCAGTATGAATGTGTGATTATGTGTCTGGCCGTTTCTGAGCAAAGTGAGCGGTCAGGTGCACTGCCCACAGTCCTGTCCACCAGGAGGGTTCCCGTCACGCTGGCCTTTGTAGAAGTCCCAGGGACGGCTGTCCGCACCCCGCCCCCCCCCCCCGGGGCAGTGTCTGCATGTTTGGCAGACGAGTTTGCGAGCCAGGCCCTGTCTTCTCTTCCTCTGCCAGCTGATCAGAAGGAATGCCCACCAGGCCACAGGTGAGTCCAGCTAGGGGAGGGAAGTGGGGACCGTGGCGTCTGGGCCACTCTCATGTGACTGGCTTATGCCTTCAGGGCCTGCTCAGCACGGTTGCCACTTGCATCTGAAGCTGGGGTGTTGCTGGGCACGTCCACTTTATGGCTTGGCACACCCACCAGTTCACGGTGGCCCGCCCAGGTTGCATGGTGACTTGGTGACCCACAGTTAAGTGTTCAGTGTCTACTAAGCCTGACAGCAAGCCAGTGACTTTCTCAGAGGGAAGGTAGTAGTTACCTGCAGGGGGATGGCAGGATTTCGTTCCAGAGTCCCAAGGGCCTTTGCTGTGATTCCCCCCAGGGTCTGTCACAGGCTCTGAACAGCATCCTCTCTGCTGGCAACGCTCCAGCACCGTTAGGTCTGCTGGGCCGTGGGGCCAAGGGCAGAGCAGCCTGCAGAGCTGCCTGGGCCTGCCGCAGGCCCCCCGTGTCTACAGAAGCTTCCTGCATCACTCAGCAGTGGGCCGGAGCGGCGCACCCACTCGAGGGGCACGCTCCTTCTCCAAATCCCAAGAAGGCCCCGAGCAGTGCGCCTCTGCTTGGCGTAGGAGAGGCCAGGTGCCACAGCCCAGAAGGGCTGTGACCCAGAGCTGGAGTGTCTCCCGACAAGTCTCGAGTCGCTGCTGCTGCTTGCTCACTAGGTCTGGCTAGCGTGCTGTCACCCGTGTAGTGGCGCAGTGTGCAGACCCCTGGAAGGGGGTGGGGATGGAGGTCCCTCCAACTCAATTGCGATATAGGGCCAGGAGGAGCTGGGCCCCGAAGTCAGGACAGTGAAGCTGAGTTGTTTGCTTTGCCAGCTGAAAGCAGACAGCTTCCGGTGGGCCTCAGTGGGCTTTCCCAGGTGGCCCCAGTGGAGAAGAGCCCGCCTGCCAGTGCAGGCCTCATGGCCAGGGATGGAGGAAGAAAGCTTTTGCCGCATCGGTAGGCATACCAGGGGAGAAGGCAGTGGCACCCCCTCCAGTGCTCCTGCCTGGGAAATCCCGTGGACGGAGGAGCCTGGTGGGCTGCAGACCATGGGGTCACTAGGAGTTGGGCACAACTGAGTGACTTCACTTTCACTTTTCACTTTCATTCATTGGAGAAGGAAATGGCAACCCACTCCAGTGTTCTTGCCTAGAGCATCCCAGGGATGGCGGAGCCTGGTGGGCGTGGGCTGCAGTCCATGGGGTCACACAGAGTTGAACACGACTGAAGCGACTCAGCAGCAGCAGCAGGCATACCGGGTACCAGGACATGGATTCATTTGCCCTCACGGTGAAGCCATGTCTGCTGCCGCAGCTTCACTGTAGCACCCCTGGTCGACAGTCGCTCTCTGGTTAAGCTGCTGAGAACCTGCAGTCATTCTCCAAGGTCCCTCCTGGGGATGTGAGTCAGCCCCCTCTCATTCCCCGCCTTACCTTCAGGAATGTGGGATTTCTTGTGGGTTATGGTTTCCAGGGTAGAGGTGGTTCTGGTGGCTTCTGCTTGGCCTTTCTCACGGTGATAGTTCTTATTCTGCAGGTCAGGAAACTGGGGATTCTGCCTGCGTCTGAGCACGTCCATGCCGGTTAGGCATTTCAGGCCTGGGGAAGGAGCTGCAGCACAGGTTCGGGGACCCACTGTGAGCCGTGTGCAGCCTGGGCGAAACTCCCTTGCCCCCGTGACCTCCACAAGCCCCTGCTCTGGCCGGGGTGATGTTTCGGGCCCCCTGGAGGTAGAGTCATTTCCGAGTCAGAGCCAGAGGCCCCCGCGTGTCTGTTGACCTCTCTCACCCCAGGGCAGTGATGGCGTCCGTACTCACGTGTTAGCCATTTGCCATTTTGTGACATTTATGGGATTTTCTTGAATTATTTTTTGTCTTTTTTGTTGAATGTTTTATAAATTTATGCTAAATTCTTTGAGGCCTGGGAACATGTCTTAAGTTCTCTTAATCTCCCATGAGGGACCTGTCCCAGTTCTTGTAGAGGAACAAGTAAAGATTCATTGATTAGGCTAGTAACAGTTATTAATTGTATTATTAGGAATACTTTGCTAGAGTGGACTTATTTGAAAATAAATTTAACGGCTTATTCTGAAAAGTTACCAGTATGGAATGATTGTGCCTTTAATGTCTAAATCATATGAGGATTAGAGGCTAAAATACGTGTTGACAGTGCTTTGATATCTATAAATGTATTCAGTTTAGCTTGAATACAGGGTTTGGGTCTTGGACATGTGTTTGAAATGTTTCCTGTTAACTATATTACCTTGGAATTACAGGGTTCTGGGCCAAAATTTAGTGACATGAATAGATAGAATATTAAACTTAGTTCTAAATTGCTATCTTTCAGTAAGATGTAGCTGTGTCTACAATGAGAAAATTATTAAAATATTTTCTTCAGAAACATAAAATGATACTGGAGCTGGAGTGGGTCAGGTTGATAGGCTCCTGCTCTTTGATGGTTTTAGCGGGGGCTCTTTGTCACTGTCAGCTGGATGCTGAGAGAGATGGAGCTCACTGTTCCCTCGGCGCGGGCCGTGACATGCCAGTGATTATAGTTTATTATGGGATGGTACAAAGGGGACTGAGAGGACAAATTAAAATGGTAGCTGAAATTGTATTATTTTTAATTCTAACATTATTACAATTAAAATAGGGAAAGAATAAAAATAGAAGAAAGTGTTGTATTCGCTTTCTGTATCTTTACTATCGGAGAGTGACTGGAGAAGTCAGGAATTCTCCAGATGAACCACCATTCAGCTGCTTAGTGACTTTCCCTTCTTGAGTGATGAGAACGCTTTGGGACTGGATGAAGGTAGTTGGTTGCCCAGCGTTGTAAACACACTAAATGCCACTGAATTATCCACTTCAAAACGATACTTTCATGTATGTGACTTTAAAATGGAAATGAAACTTTCATATTCCTTTGGATATAATCAAGTTATAACCTTAAATTAAATAAGGAAATAATTCTTCAGTTTTTGAGGTATTTTCTCTCAGCTAAGCTATCTATGCTCACCTATGACCAGACAGAGAAAGATACACATTTATAATGTGATTGGCCATTTTAAGATTCAGCCTGTTGAAAGATAACCACAATGAATCTGGCTTGACGTTGCAAGGTGTGTGTGCCTTATTTTGATTTGTCAGCAAGAAGAGCCAGTATGATATTTTGGACATGATGCAAGAACAGCCCCCAATCCATCTTTGTTTTATACATTTTCAAGACCCACAGAAGGTCAAAAAATTCAAACTTTTAGATTATAAGCAATTAAACTTAAAAAGGAAAAATAGGTATCATGTTTACTTATGTATAAACATTAAATCAAAAGTCAGTTCTTACTAAATTTTAAGGTATCATTTTTAGTTAAATAAATATTACTAACAATTTCTAGGACTTCCCTGGTGTCAGATGGTAAAGCGTCTGCCTACAATGCGGGAGACCTGGGTTCAATCCCTGGGTTGGGAAGATCCTCTGGAGAAGGAAATGGCAACCCACTCCAGTACTCTTGCCTAGAAAATCCCATGGACAGAGGAGCGTGGTAGGCTACAGTCCATGGGGTTGTTAAGAGTCAGACATGACCAATTAACAATTTCTAGTTAATTGGTCTCAATAATTCAGTGATTTATTATAATGTGCATAATTCTAGTTGTATAGTTACTTGATATTTATTATTTATAATGGTGAAAATAAAAAAGCAATCTAAGTAGGAAACTTGCTTAAATTTTGGTAGATCGGAACAGTGGAGCACTTTTTACCATTATAGATGATGGTATAGATGAATATGCATTTATGTAGACAGATGCTGAAAAAAAAGTTTTTCTTTGAGTGGTAGGATTACGTAATACATAAAATTAATGTTTTATAAAAAATTTTGTTTTGGTGTTTGCATTTATAATATTTCTACAGTAGATGCGTATTGCTTTTTTAATTTTAAAAACAAAGTAAAAATGTTTCACAGCTTGTTGCTAAAATTGTTCTTTTTGTTTTGTTTTCCAAGTACAGAAGCAAAAGCTATGCTTGTGAGGTTCTCACAACACTCACTTTTCAAGAGCAAACTTGTAGTCTTTCCTTTAAAACTTATGCTTTCTTAGATTTTTTTTTTATTATACGTCACTTTTTGGCAATTGGATTAGATCTTCAATACCAGTGAAATATGGTTTTAACTTAGTTTTACCGCTTTGGAAATGACTGAATATGGCTGAACTTGAATTAATTTTCTAATTTAAAAGAATGAAGTTTTTTGTCTGTGTGATTAAAAAGGGATTGTTTTTGCTTCATAGTGTCATATTTTGTATTGAAATATTTTGTGACTCCAGCAGATGGAGCTAGAAGGTAACGTATCCATTGGTGACCTGGCAGTTCAGTTTGGTTGGGCTGAGTTTTGAATTAAGTATTCTGGAATTGGTAAATAGCTTTTGT
The DNA here is from genome assembly GCA_006410935.1 of Redunca redunca. Classification (NCBI taxonomy): domain Eukaryota; kingdom Metazoa; phylum Chordata; class Mammalia; order Artiodactyla; family Bovidae; genus Redunca; species Redunca redunca. The sequence continues at coordinate 436,545 of SJYQ01010219.1, read as the reverse complement.
TTGTTTAGATACCTCTTTTGGGGATAGATATTGAATATCTTTCAAAACAGTTGTCATTGCAACTGATTTAGATAAACTGCAAGTTTTCTGAATTTTTAGGGTTCTCCTGTATTGGAGCATATGATTTTAGTTTTCTGAAGTAGAGAAATTTAGCTAACATTTTTTATTTTACAAATTAATAAGTAATAATATGTAATACAATAAAGGTGGTGGTAGTACTATGTTATGTGTATTGGCCCTAATTTTTAATTTAAGAACATTTTATCAAAATTATACTATATTCTTAAGAGATGTTTATGTGTGTATGTCTGATATATGTTTGCAGAATGCTGAAAACTTGTTAAGTTTTACAGTTTTCAAAAATAAAATGACAACTTAGTGTACAGTAGCTTTATTATTTTTCTAATTAAATGTTCTCATAGTAACTCTAACTTTCTTATATGTTGCAAATTTGATAATTAGGATGAGCTGAGTCTGAAGCTTTCACATTTGTTCTGGTTAATAAGTTTAGGTTTTTGCATTTAATTTACGTAGATGATTATACTGTTACCTAGTATATTACCATCAAATCTCAAATTCTTTGTGTTAACTGAATTTTTCTTACAAAAATAAATGTGGTGGAGGTTATATCTCTTTTTGCAGTTGTGGTTGGTAGAACCATCAGCAGTAATGTTGACTTTCCTGGAAAGAGGGAAGTGGGGGAAAATTAAAAAAATTAAATTATATGTGTTATAGTAATTTATAAAGTTCAGTACATAAAAGAAGACACCAATTTCATTACAAACTTAAATGAATTGTTATTCAGAATCTTCGTGATCATCCTATTTTCTTCACTTATTGATAAAGATTTCTTTATTTAGATTTTCATGACTATCTTCATTTTAAGTGTGTTGGGTAGGTAGAATAGATATTTTTCCTGATTTGTGATCTTTTGCCTAAGGCAGATTTTCGTTTTTCAACTTTTGATTTCTAGAGAATTTGAGTTTGTATTTTTCGCTACATGAAAGGGACACATAATGATCAGAAGGATAAATTCTAGAAGTATATATACTTTTTATATTTAGAAATCAACAATAATGGTGTCTCCTTTATAACATGGATGATAATTGTTTCAAATTACAAAGCCTAAATAAAATTTCCCCCCTGATTATAAAAGCATAGTGGAGCATTCAAGGTTTATACTCACGGTTGAAACTGTTTGAGTGCAGCCTCTGAAGCTGCTGCCACTCCATCCTTTGTGCTTTTGCAGAGGGTAGAATGTGAACTGTGCTTAGTGAGGTTGGAAAGTAAGGAGACTGAGATCTGTGGCTGGCTGGGGGCCCATCGAGCATCGGCATCTCAGTTAGGCTTTGCTGCTCTCTGCCTTTCTTAGGCATTGTGTGGGGAAGTTATTTGATACAGTGGTATGGAGGATTTTGAGTTTCACAAAGGACTTTAAATATGATTTTTAAGGGTCTTTATATGCCCCTTATAGAAGGCTTAGAACGTGTAGGCCAGTAGGAAGAAAAATATCATCCATAATTCTGTTGTGTTCACATTGTTAATAATTTGGTATATTTCTTTGCAGTTTATTTTCTGAGCCTTTTTTTGTCATTGTTGTTTTCATGTATTTTTAATGCCATATTAGAATACAGAGTATTGTGTAAGCTCTTTTTGGCGTAATTAATGAGAATTGTTCTTTAAGGAAAGGATCGAGAGCTGCGACCCCATGGACTGTGGCCCGCCAGACTCCCCTGTCCACGGGATTCTCCAGGCAAGAATACTGGAGTGGGTTGCCTGCCCTCCTCCAGGGGATCTTCCCCACCCAGGGATTGAACTTGCATCTCCATGTCTCCTGCATTGGCAGATGGGTTGTTGTTTTTTTTTTTCCACTGGCACCACCTGTCTGGCCTAATTGCTGATGTGCTTTGGAATTTTCAGGATTTTGAACCATTTGCATGCGTTATGTTGAGACAGGGCAGGGAGAGGCGCTGATGATACTTTAGCATTTTGGTATGTGATTTCTCTTCTGCTGTTCACGAGTGCGCTGTGAGTTATGTTTAGGCCAGTTTATACATGAACTAGGACGGCAGAGTTCAAGTCCCTTTTCTAGGTCTTGTATAGCTGGTGGGTGCAAACCCAGGCTGGTCAGACACACAGTGCCCCTCACTTAGACATCTGCTGCCAGGCCGGGGAGGCCTTCAGCCACGAGCTGCGTGGGTCTCTTGTGAGCTAAGTGCCCAGAGTCCGTCCAGCATTTACTGAAGTCCGGGTGGTTAGCGACTTTCTGTATTTGAAAGACATACTGGTATCTTTAGGCTTGGATGTTCAAAAGTGTTCTGTTTTACTGTTTTCCAAACTGGTCAGAAGCTCAGCTAAACGTTTTGTTTTCCTGAGATGGATAGAATTCACGGGCTGTCATATTCTCAGCTTAAACATGGCCCTTAAGAAAATCTTGTGAAACAGATGTTCTCTTTTTGGCAGACCACAAAGGGCCCTCCTGATCTCATGAGCCCCTAGGATCTCATGAGCTGAAGTGAAGGTTCTCCCGATAGCGTATTCATTGGAGGCTCTGGGAAAGAGTTTGCCTCCAGGCTCATGCATGCTGTGGCTCAGCTTCGTTCCCTGTAGCTGTGGGCCTGAGCCCCCATCCCTGGCTAGCTGTTAGCGAGGAGCCCCTGCGCCCTACAGGTTACCTGCCTCTTTCTCAGGCTTCGCCCCCCAATCCCCAGCAAAGTTGTGTCAAGTTCTTCCCTGACTTACCCTTCTGCTGCATTTCTGACTCCTCTGAGGGAAAGTTCTCTGCTTTTAAGCACTCCTTTGGTGAGGTTGTGCCCACCTGGCCTGTCCAGGATGGTTTCTGTGTCTCTCTTTGTTAAAGTCCACGGCCTTAGCTGTGTCTGCAGCATTCTTGTCTCCATGTATACTGGGTTGAGAGTGTTTCCCCCAAGTTCACATATGCTTAGAACCTCAGAACATAACCTTATTTGGAAATAATACCCTTGCTGATATAGTTAGTAAAGTAAGGCCACTATGAATTAGGGTGGGCTCTGGTCCAATAACTAGTGTCCTTACAAGAAGATAAAACAGAGACTTGCACAGTGGGAAGAATGCGAAGCAAAGGCAGAGGTTGGAGCGATGCGTCTACAAGGCCAGGAGCGCGCCACCTCCAAGGGAGGAGTGTTCCTAGGAGCTCTGCAAGGAGTGCGGCCCTTCTGGCGCCTTGATTTTGGACTTCTAGCCTCCACAACGGTGGGAGAATGGGTTCTCGCTGTTTGAAGCTGTCCAGTCTGTGGGACTCTGTTATAGAAGCCCTAAAAACGAACATACCGCGTAGCATATTCACTAATAATACTGGATAACAACTCCAGGGATGAAGGCGTGAATATCTTTGGGGATTTGCTCTGCCTCCCATGAGCCTACAGCGGAGTACAGAGCAGGAAAACACAGCCCATAATGAAGAGGGAAGTCAGTCCGAACTTGGAATTGACACAGATTCAAAATTAGGAAATAAGAACAGGGAAACATTTCTTGTAACTCTGTTTCATTTGTTCCAGGAACTGGAGGAAAGACTGAACATATTGAGACATGAAAGATGTAAAAAATAACCAAATAAACGTCTAGAGATGAAACCTGTAATATCTGACATGAAATGTACTGGATGGGATAGAAGCAGATTAGATATTATAGAAGAGATCAGTGGATTCTAAGACATAGCAATAGAAAACTGTCTAAAAAAGAAACAGAAAAAAAAGACTGAAAAACCAGGGCATCAGTGATATAATTGATGTTCCTGAAGGGGAGAGGGTTAAGAAAAATATTTGAAAAACTAATGGCAGAAAAAGTTCAAGATTAGATGAAAACTGCAAACCCTCTTATCCAAAAGCTCAGCTTGTCCCAGTTACAAAAGACCTGTCAAGATACATCATCAGATTGGTCAAAACAAGTGATGAGGAGAAATCAGAGAAAAAGATATAAAATACAGAGGAACAGTGATGAGAATTACAGCATATCTCTTGTGGGAAAAAATGCAAGGCAGATGACAGAGCAGCAGCATCTTTGAAGGACTGAAGGAAGAAAGCCCTGCCAACCTGGTTTCATATCCAGTGAAGACACTTTTCCCAACAGAGTCAAAATAAAGATAGTCTCAGATATACAAAAGGTGAAAGTTCAGACCTATACTACCAAAAATAAGGGACGCCCTCCAAGCAGAGGCAAAGCGGAAGAAGACAGATATCTGGACCTATAAAACAGAATGAAGAACACTAGAGGTGGCTGATTTTTGGGTAAATATAAAAGAGTATTTATCATATAAGTCTTATGAAAAGAATTGGCTATTTAAATGAAAAACAGCAACAATATATTGTGAGTTTTATAACGTGTAAGTGAGCGCGCATGCCACCAGCAGCACAAGGGCGGGAGGAAAGAAGGGGGGGTAGACTGTGAGCTCCCTGAACGCTGCATGTGAAGCGTCGCTGTACCTCTGGCAGGCAGATTGTGATGATTTAAAGGTGTATGTGATGAACCCCAAACAACCCTAAAGTATCTCAAAGAAGAGATACAGTCAGTAAGCAAGCAGAAGAAATAGAATGGGATCACAGTAGTCAGTCCAAAGGATCACAGCAAAAGAAGGGAAAGGGAGGACAAAACAATGCGACAAACACAAAACCAAGAGCAGATTGGTACACTTAGACCTGCTCATGCCAGTAACACCAGTGGCCTGAACGTTCCAATTGAAAGGCAGAGACATTAAATCGAATACAAAGGAACACGCAAATATGTGCTGCCTATAAGAACCTGCTTTAAATGCCAACACACACACACTGGCTAACAGCAACAGGAGAGAAAAGATTCACTGTGCTAATTCTAAGGGAAAGGAAGATGAAATAATTAGTATATTATCAGAGAAAGGTAGAAATGTTAATAGGCATAAAGATCATTTCATAATAATGAAGGGGTTCATTCATTAAAAGAACATAGTAATAAACTTATCTACTGAAAAAATAGCTATTTACTACATAGCTATTAAATGCACGGGCTTCCCTGGTGGCTCAGCTGGTAAAGAATCCGCCTGCAAGGTGGGAGACCTGGGTTTGATCCCTGGGTTGGGAAGATCCCCTGGAGAAGGGAATGGCTACCTCCTCTGGTGTTTTGGCCTGGAGAACCCCATGGACAGAGGAGCCTGGTGGGCTACAGTCCATGGGGTTGCAAAGAGTCAGACACGACTGAGCGGCTTCACTGTTAAACACATGAAACAAAAACTCAAGAAAGGATTAATAGTCAAAGTTACAGTTATGTTCAGATACGTAACTATCCCTTTTTCAGTAATTTATGGAACAAGTAGTCAGGAAGAATTAAGGATATAGAAGGCCTGAATAAAATTAACTATCTTGGCCTAAGTTGTATTTATGGAACACTGCCCAACAGTCATGGAATACACATTCTTTTCAAGTACTCTGGGAATGTGAACCAAGAAAGCCATATTCTGTGCTATTAAACAAATTTCAATACTTGAAGTCATAAAAGGTGCTCTTTGACTGGAAAAGGGCAGTTTTCATTCCAATCCCAAAGAAAGGCAATGCAAAAAAATGCTCAAACTACCGCACAATTGCACTCATCTCACATGCTAGTAAAGTAATGCTCAAAATTCTCCAAGCCAGGCTTCAGCAATACGTGAACCGTGAACTTCCTGATGTTCAAGCTGGTTTTAGAAAAGGCAGAGGAACCAGAGATCAAATTGCCAACATCCGCTGGATCAGGGCAAAAGCAAGAGAGTTCAGAAAAACATCTGTTTCTGCTTTATTGACTATGCCAAAGTGTGGATCACAATAAACAGTGGACAATTCTGAAAGAGATGGGAATACCAGACCACCTGACCTGCCTCTTGAGAAATCTGTATTCAGGTCAGGAAGCAACAGTTTCCTGGACATGGAACAACATGTTCCATGAACTGGACATGGAACAACAGACTGGTTCCAAATAGGAAAAGGAATACGTCAAGGCTGTATATTGTCACCCTGCTTATTTAACTTCTATGCAGAGTACATCATGAGAAACACTGGGCTGGAAGGAACGTAAGCTGGAATCAAGATTGCCGGGAGAAATATCATTAACCTCAGATATGCGGACGATACCACCCTTATGGCAGAAAGTGAAGAGGAGCTGAAGAGCCTCTTGATGAAAGTGAAAGAAGAGAGTGAAAAAGTTGGCCTAAAGCTCAACATTCAGAAAACGAAGATCATGGCATCTGGTCCCATCACTTCATGGGAAATAGATGGGGAAACGGTGGAAACAGTGTCAGACTTTATTTTGGGGGCTCAGAAATCACGTGCATCAACACAGAGATGGACAGGTAGGTGGACTGAATGGAACACGGGGTCCAGGAGTGCATCCAAACATAGTGGCAATGCATTTTAACAGAGATGTAGAGGCAGTTTGGCAGAAGAGGCCGTTTCCAGTAAATGGTGCTGGAGCAACTGGATAGTCAGTCATAGGCTTAAAGATGAACTTCAGTCCATATCTGGTACCATATGCAGAAAGTAATTCAAAAGAATCATAGACTTAAACTGTAACACTTGTAGAAGGAAATATAGGAGAAAGTCTTTGCCATTGGGTTAGACTGTAGTTTCTTGGGCAAGATAGCTAAAGCATGATCTGTAAAGAAAGCATTGATAAATTGTACTTTGTCAACATTAGGAAATCTTGTTCTTTGAAAGATGGTGTTAAGATGAAAAGATAATTCACAGAGTGGGAGAAGGTATCTGGAAATCATATGCCTTATAAAAGACTTGTAATCAGAGTATATAAAGAGCTTCCAGACTCACTAAGTACAACCCAGTGAAACAGTGGGCAACACATTTGCGGAGACATTTAGCAAAGAAGTTCTAAATGTATGGCAGATAGTTCAGTTCAGTTCAGTCGCTCAGTCGTGTCCGACTCTCTGCGACCCCATGAATCGCAGCACGCCAGGCCTCCCTGTCCATCACCATCTCCCGGAGTTCACTCAGACTCACGTCNCACCTCATCCTCTGTTGTCCCCTTCTCCTGCCCCCAATCCCTCCCAGCATCAGGGTCTTTTCCAATGAGTCAACTCTTCGCATGAGGTGGCCAAAGTACTGGAGTTTCAGCTTTAGCATCGTTCCTTCCAAAGAAATCTCAGGGGTGATCTCCTTCAGAATGGACTGGTTGGATCTCCCTGCAGTCCAAGGGACTCTCAAGAGTCTTCTCCAA
>SJYQ01010219.1:364565-429199 GCA_006410935.1 Redunca redunca | reverse complement strand
CTGAGGTTATTGATATTTCTGCCGCCAATCTTGATTCCAGGTTGTGTTTCTTCCAGTCCAGCGTTTCTCATGATGTACTCTGCATAGAAGTTAAATAAGCAGGGTGACAATATACAGCCTTGACGTACTCCTTTTCCTATTTGGAACCAGTCTGTTGTTCCATGTCCATTTCTAACTGTTGCTTCCTGACCTGCATACAGATTTCTCAAGAGGCAGGTCAGGTGGTCTGTTATTCCCATTTCTTTCAGAATTTTCCATAGTTTATTGTGATCCGCACAGTCAAAGGCTTTGGCATAGTCAATAAAGCAGAAACAGATGTTTTTCTGGAACTCTCTTGCTTCTTTCCTGATCCAGCGGATGTTGGCAATTTGATCTCTGGTTCCTCTGCCTTTTCTAAAACCAGCTTGAACATCAGGGAGGTCACGGTTCACATATTGCTGAAGCCTGGCTTGGAGAATTTTGAGCATTACTTTACTAGCATGTGAGATGAGTGCAATTGTGTGGTAGTTTGAGCATTCTTTGGCATTGCCTTTCTTGCCTCATCTTGGCAGATAAGTTCGTGAAAAGATTTGACGTTATTATTCATGGGGGCAATGCAGATTAAAGCAGTGATGAGATGCCAGTGTGCACCTCTGAGAACGACTGAGGCTGCAAAGACCCTTTTTCTGTGAAAATGTGGATGAGACTTCACTTCTGCTGGTGGGTGTGTGAAATTGTGTACCCGCTTTGGAAAACATTTTAGCAGTTTCTTTAAATGTTAAGAAACACACCTACTTTATGACCCAGACGTTGCATGCTCACGTATATACCCAAAAGATATGAAAGCTTGTGTCCATATGATGACTTGTACTTGAGTGTATAAAACTCAAGTTTATGTATAAAGTTGTGTTGTATAAACTACAACTTTAGTTGTGAGACACAACTAAACACAACTTTAGCTGTGAGAGCCACAGCTCAGGTAGTTTGCAGGGACATGGATGAAGTGTGGTTAACTGAATGCAGCCTGACACAAAGGGGCAGGCTACCGATGTGCCGCAGCACTGAGAAAGTCTCAACAGAACTGTGCCAGGTGACAAAAGCCAGACAGAAACGAGAGCATATACTACACTTACTATGTATGGAAGATTTCAGTTTCTTATGCAAAATGTGGTGTTTTGTGAAGTGCGGAATCTGACTGCTGGAGTGTGGAGTCGGGTAGAAAGTGCAGGGGGCCGAGGTGGTAAAATGGTAAGGAAGCTGGGAGTGACGGCTGCGTCGTTGTCTTGGTTACAGTGACAGTGCTGTCAAAGTCTATGACGTTGTACACTTTACGTCAATAAAGTCATAAATTGTCAATAGATTGTATATACTATATCAATAATAACTCAGCAAATTTTCTACATATTAATATTTTTGCTTTTTATATATGTCATGCTTTTTTACCAAGTGAACACGGGTGCTTGGAGAGTCCGGTAGCTTGGTACGGGCGCTAATTAGCACCGTGTGTTAGTAGCCTCTGGGGATGTGGTGGTTATTAAAAGGAAAAAGTCATTAAGTGCTTATTTTGCGACAGGCGTGCTGGTTGTCCATGCATTATTTCACTGCATGCTCAGCATCACCTCCAGACATGACCCGCAGCCTCGTGTAGATGACGAACCTGTGACTTAGAAGGGCTGTCACATGAAGTGCAGGGGCTCAGACCCAGGTCTGTCTGGAAGTCTTGTGTGTCCATTTGGTCACCATGCTTATGTGTCTTTCCTGCTTATTAACACAATACAGTTGGCTGTAACTAAAACGCCTCTGATTGAAGAAGAAGATTAAGATTTTTTAGCTCCTTTATTTTTTTTTAAGACTGAAAAGTGGTTAAGTATTTTAGAACAATTTTTATTTTTACAAGTACAAATTAAAGTTTTTCCCTTTGAAAGATATGAGACCTTGTTTTTGAAGACACTTTGTAAAACATTCTCTTTCAAAGATGAATATATCCTGTAAAGTCATTCAGCCTATCTGGATTTTTGAATAAGAAAGAGCAAATTGATTTTTAATTCTACCACCGTGTTTACTGAAGGAAGTGCGTCTGTCTAGGCAACCTGTGCGAGCGCTCCAGTCATTCTTTCTGTCTGTATTCCACGCTGTTCCCAAAAGGGCTTAGCGTGTTCGGAAGCGTGTGTGTGGGTCTGCAGCCAGGGCGGTTGGGAGCTGTCTGCCTTGCCTCCCTGAGAGCTCAGTGTGCATCTCCATGTGTCTGAAGTGGAAGGTCCCTGGGGGCAGCAGTGTGTGTTTCCTCCATTGCTGCATCCCCAGTGCCTGGAACAGTGCCGTATAAGTAAGGGCCTCGGAAGAACATCAGTTGCCTGTTTTCAAAAGCATTGGATTTTAAATGTATGTAGTGTGTTGAATTTGTGCTTAGCATAATTTTTATCTTTGATTGTATAAATTTTAATGAAGACTATAGCCATCAGTTTTAAAGTTGGGTGTATAACCTATAGAAAGTGAGCTGCTGGTCCAGATATCCCAACGAGACACCTAAAGTTCTGTATTTTAGAAAATCAACTCTTACTGTCATCTCAGTTGCTTTTTATTGTGATTTTATGAGTGTAGAATGTGCCAGAAAGGGAAAAGGCGATGTGAACTCACTCGCCTCTCAAGCTTCCTTTCCCGTTTGGAGTTGCTCGCTAAGCGTCTCTGGTGCGGTCGTGTTAGACCCCAGGAATTAGCGTAGCTCCTGGCAGGCTCCGCAGGCTCGGCGGCTTGTAGGACCAGCCTCTGTCACGTTGGGGGATTGCTGTGAAGACTCAGTGAGTTTGTGTAATGTCTGTAAATCATTTAGAACAGTGCTTGGCACATGAGGGCTCAATAAATGCTAATTATTACTTTTAGGGTTTTATGAGGCTTAAATTAAACAAGATAATACATGTAAAATGGTTAGTGGAGTATCTGGCGTTTATTAAGTGCTCAGTACATGCTGCTGGCTCTCATTTAAATATTCAGGTGCCAATATGTCTGACAAGGCTGTGTCTTTGGATTGCTGCACATGTCGTATGTTTAGTGAATTTATTTTAGAGCATGAGGAATAATCAGTAGTTTCTATATTGACTTTTCCCGATAGTACAAGTTGCAGAGTTATAAAAAGTTTACAGAAATGTGTAATTATTAGTCTGATTTCTAAGTTTAGGTCCTTTGTTAGGCCTCTGTGTTAAGTTTATGTTCAGTTTTTACTATGAAAACTACAGAGCTTTGACTGAGAGCACGATTTAGCACAGCACTCTTCTTTGACAGGGTTGTCAATATCTAACTCATCTTTCCTTTATTGTTATCCTCATAGGTTTGTGGAACCTTGCTTCTCTCTTTTCCAATCTCTGTTTATTTGTGTTGATGCCCTTTGCCTTTTTCTTTCTGGAATCAGAAGGTTTTGCTGGCCTGAAAAAGGTAAGTAAATGATGTTTTAGAATTACATTTCTTAAATGAAGAAATAAATGTCATTCATTGTTGAACTAGAAATAGTAGGCTTAAGCAACTTTTACTGAAATGTAAAATATTTAATAATAGCAATGCTTTATTAATATTAATAATGCTTTTACAATAATGTTAATAATGTTACACATTGAGTTAATAAAAGTGTCCACAGGAAGGAAGTCATCGTTTAACCTTTGAATGCTTTTTATAGTATGTGCAGAGTTGGTGGAGTGTTCTTTTTTAGAATGAATAAGCCTGATACAACAGCTATTATTCTTTTCCTCGATACTGTCATTTAGTGTAAAGCATGACATGAAATTCTAAAAACCTTAAGCTATATCTTGATGTAGAAGTGGTTTCACACCCAGTGTCTGCAGGAGGGCAGCATGTTACCAGGCTGCCTGGATTGTCAGGTTCCCAGGACCCGTGACTTACTTCGAGATGAGTGTGGGAGGCTGAGAAGTGGGCAGAGAGCAGACTGCCACAGCAGCTTAGACAGCTAATCCAGACCTCGCAAGCGGGAGTCACTCCCTCTGTCCTTGGGTAGTGGGACGCTTTAAAGTGAAGGGAACAACATTTCCATTTATAGCTTGTGGAGCTCTTTGCTGTGAAAGCTTGGAATATAATGGAGAGATTTCAGTAGTTAATACTTTTTGAGTGACTTTTAAAACTCAATGAGATGAGTTCTGTTACAGTTTACAGACACATTGCACCTTTTAAACTTGTAGTTAGAGTTACTCATATTCATACTGTGGTATATGGTTGCTTTCATATTTGGTGAATCTGCTGCGATCAGAGTGGGTGGTTAGGTGGTGAAACCTGCATTGAAAACATTAGCTTTTATATATTTGATTTGTTTTTTATAATGATATATGTAAATTATATGTCATCCATGTAGTGGGAACAACTTGTATAGTTTCAGTTTAAACAAAAAACAACAATTAAAAAATAAAAAACATAATTAAAATAACATAATTTGTTGAAGAATTATAGAAAGTTTTGTTGTTGAAAGGGATTTAGTTCAAAGTCCCCTTTTATATCCAACGGCATTAATGTTACTAAATTGTCTAAGAACCTCGTATCTACCACTGCAGAAGTCACACTGAGACCCATGGCTTGCTTCTTGCCTTCCTAGAGTGTGCAGGTCTTCACAGGCCAGCACTGGGGAGCGCGGGCACAGCGCTGGGCAGCGGCTGGCCAGGGGCCCAGGGGCAGAGGGCCAGAGGCGTGCTGCAGGGGGCAGGGGTGTGTTACAGGGGTGTGGCAGGGGCGTGCTGCAGGGGTGTGGCAGGGGTGGTGCACAGAGCAGGTGTGGTCTGGTACCCGAAAGATGGAGCTCTAGGGGACTGGAACGAGGAACAGAACATCAAAGAGGGGTCGAAAGGAAGGAATATGGTCACGGAGAAGAAACGAGGCCATCGGAGACGCTCGGGAAAGCACGTTCTGTAGAGCGCAGGAGCCTTGTGATGGGCAGTCATTCACTCGACAGAGCTTTACTAGGCCCTTACTGAGCAGTAATTCCTGTGCTGTTAGAGGAGCTTGCTGGGTACAGAAACGAAAAGACAGTGTTCTTGCCTTTGAGGGATTCACACAGGGAGACATCAGAAATGCTGGAGGAACTTGGATACAGCAGGCTGCTCTGGGAGGGATGTCTTGGTTTGCCTAGAGAATTGGGAAGACTTCAGGGAGGAGTGATCCTGCCCATGAGCCGAGACTTGCAGGTGAGCATCCAGGCTTGAGCAAAGGCCGAGACAGTGTCTGGACTAGGGAGTGGCCGACGCTTGGATCCGAGTGGAGGACGGAGACAGGGCACTGGCCAGGACCAGACCCCGAGGCCTGCGTTCTCTCACGCAGCCTGGGCTTTATGCTGTGGACACCGGGGAGTTGGCACAGGGTGGCTGATGAGACTTTTGCATCTGCTGTTCTGTGTAAGCCCATTTAGAGGTAAATGCGTGCATCAGAGTGTCAGCATGCGCCCTGGGGAAGGAGGACAGAGCAGAGCAGACCACATGCAGAGCGCTCTGTGGGGACGCTACCACCCGAATCAGTCACGCCCCGGCTCTCAAACAGAGCCACTAAAACGGCCTTGTCTGTGCTTGCTTCAGACACGCAGAGCTCCCCCCACCCCCTGTCTGTCTCATGAGGTATCTTAACAAGTTCAGAAACTACGTAAAGCTCAGTGTTATAAATGTATTTTCATATTTGGAGATTAAAGGTATACTCCCTAGGTTATGCTTTATGTAAAAATCTGGTTGTTAGTTAAATAGATTATTTTAAAAACAGTGTGCAGTATGGACAGACCTCTTGCATCCAGATCGTTGTCCTTCCTTCCTGTGAACTAACTAACTGGAAAAGGGACTATCAGAGCAGAGGCAGCACCATCTCTAGAATTAAAAACAGTTGATGCAAAAACCTAGTGAGAAGTTACTGTTCTGTTGCCCCTTGTCCACCAAGGTCCGAGGCGAGACAGCTTGAGACGTATAGGAAGGTAAGCAGAGATATTTTGCATCTACAGTTACACAGCAGTTCTTCCTTCCAATTTTCTTACTTCTAGTTTCTTTGTACATGATTAAAAGAATGCCTCTTCTGAGTGCATCTCTGAGTATGTCTCCTCAGAGTCCCTCCAGCCACTAACTACACTTCATGGTCTCCGAGGGGACTAATGTGCCCAGGGATTGCAGGACTCAGTGGGCCTGACCCATCCTGTTAATTCCCAGACACAGCCCAGGCTTTAAAGGGGGGCGGTGCAGAGCTCAGGATGGCTCCCGTTTATGAGACTCTGGTAGCTGGGGGACGAACGGGAGTTGCAGAGACCAAGTTAAAGTGTGTGGTCTTTAATAAATGCTGCTGAAGGAAGGAGGGAGGTGGGGCTGCGGCTTGGAGGAGAAGAGGCAGAATAGTTCTCTTAGTGCTGGCGGCGGGGCTGTGGGGGAGAGGCTGCAGGACTGTGGGGGCGAGGCTGTCCTTAGTGTCTGGCTGCCTGGGCTGGCGGCATCATCTGCACCTCAGGTTTTCTTTCTGTGGAGTGGGTCTAGTAATGATAGTTACCTCCCCGTTCCGTCTGGAAGACTGAATGAGAAGTGGTTGTCCACGTGAAACATAACCCAGGACTGCACTCAGTAAATGTTCAGTATCACTGCCACTGTCTTAGAGCTTCGTGCGTTTGACTGTTGAGTGCTCTAGAAAGCATCAGTGTTACATGCACAGATGTTTGGGAAGCAACAAAATACAGCAGTCAGCTCTTAGTTATTCACGTATTATTAGACAGCTTTATGATTCCGCATTATTTTTCCCATTTTGAAATGGCATGTACTGAAGCGGAATCAAAACTGCCTAAGAGGACGTGCAGCTGCAAGGCGCTATGTTCAGTATTCTGTGATAACTCTGCGGAGGGGGTTTGAGAAAGAATGCATATGTGTAAACTGAGTCACTTTGGTATACAGCGGAAATTAACACAACATTGTAAATCAAATGTATTTCAGTAAAATTTAAAGCGAAAGTGCACCTAGACCTTCTTAGGAACGCTTAGAGAGCTTCAAAGTCTGAGTAGTCATGGAATGTCATTCACAGTGTTCACCTTTTCCAGTCACACAGAAGTTTCAGGAGTTGTTATCAGCGTTGTCTGTTTCAGTCTAATGTGTTGGGCGTCTTTGTGCTTGCAGCACTGTGCCGTCCTGTTATATACGACCACTTGTATCTCCTGCACAGATTCTGAACAGTGTTTGGTAGCATCTCCAGTGTTCCACAGGTGGTGTTGCCAGAGGCTGTACCACAGTGAGGAACTCCACTGCTCTGATGCAGGGGGTGGGCTGCTGACATTTTGACATGGGTCCCTTTAAAGCACTTTGTTCATCGGTTACATTTGACACGTCTACTTCCAAGGCGACCTGAGGAGAGCTTTAGAAAGTACCGTGATTGGTAGATGCAGCACAATAATCTGAGTGATGACAAACTTGTAATATGGTTAAGTGAGATTTCCTTTTTTTCCCTTTGGCCTCCCTCCTGGTGCTGTTTTACTGCGTCAAAGTCTGGCGGAGCCCCTGAATGGCACATGGCCCCACCAAACTCCCATTGATTCCCCTGGGCAGTCGATTTTAAAGCAGCCCCTTGTATATCGTGCCGAGATGCGGAAATTGGCCACTGGCCATGGCGGATGCAGAGCTCGAATTGAGAATCAAATTAAGCAGAATTCTCTACTTAGTTTTTAATTAAACCACTATGTTAATTCAAACAGGACATTTTAGGCCTGGGGGGTTGACCATGTCCTTTTAAGGGCCTTAAATCGCCTTTCTTCTCTCTCCTGGCCTTGGCCTGTGTTTCTTCTTTATTGGGCCCATCTCCTAGCTATTTCCCTTCTTGATAATTCCCAAGGGTAGGAGAATATAAGTGGTTTTGATAAAGCAGGTTTTTGTTTTGTTTTGTAAGAAGGTAACTTACGCCTTGGATTTCTGTTAATGGTTAGCTGAGGTTGCTCCGTGGTCACCTGTCTGTGCTGTAGTGAGCCTTGCCTGTGCGCACGTGTACTTGAGCCTGCCCTCTGCTTGCATCTGTGTCTCAGCTCTGATGAAGAGGTCATGTCTGGTGGGTTCTGGTTTTGTTTTGTGGTAGAGGTGTTTTCCCACAGTTTTTGTCTTGTCCACTCAGTCATATACCAGAGTGTGAGGGCCTTGGGGCTGACCGCGTGCCTGTTCCTGTCATACTCAGGTCACCTGTGTAACTCTTTCTCCCCACGCGGCCTCGGAGGGACCTCTGAGTTATTTCAGATGATGTCAGAAGAGTTTTTCGATTGCATAATCAACCGGTCTGATCTCTCAGTTCAGTTCAGTTCAGTTCAGTTGCTCAGTCGTGTCCAACTCTTTGCGATCTCTAGCCAGGGTTTAAATGGGAGTTAGGAATATGTTTGTTTCATATTGTGTCGTAACATCTTACTTTGAATTAAAATGTCATAAAGAATATAAAGTGTCATGAGGAAAAAAATCTAACAACTTAATGAAAGTAAAAAAAAAAACCTCTTCGATGACAGATTGTTTCATGAAGCAAAGATGCTTCTGGGAGTAACTCTATACTGTGCCTCACATTAATGCCTATCTTTGATTTGAAGTTGTGGCATAAAATTTACCATAAGTGACAGCAACATCCTGACCAATTACCAAAGCCATCCAGACATCCCCAAATGTCCAGAACATAGCACACGGTCTGTAGGATTAAGAGGTTAACTCCTCAAACTTCAAACAAAGTGCTTGATAATAAAAGCAGAAAGGACGAAAGCTGAGGTAACTTCCTTTCCTAATTAATTAGACTGGCCAGGTGGAAGCGAAGAGCTGGGTGCCAGTGCTTGCAAGGCCTATAAAGCTGAGCACCGTGACAGCACAATGGAGGAGGAGCAGACGGCGCTTTAATATGTTTCTATCCTGGGTCACAGTTTGAAGTTGTCCTGGTTTGTGTCCCTTTTGGCAAAACTTACATAAAAGGGGCCTTGTACTGTAGTTTATGACCAGATGACTTTTCCCCCCAGTGGCTAATTTGTATCAGGCCTCATCTTAAAAAGACACAGAAATGAGTAGGAAGCCATTGCATTCTTTCATTATTTTTGCTCGTTTTTGCCACTGATCATCCATAAATTGCTGGGAATGAGTGACTGAGGAAGTGCTGCTTAGTGTCAGCGGCACATGCGCGTGTTTGGCCTGGTTTTTGTGGGCGAGAGGAAATCGCATGCAAACAGGGAAGCTCCTGCTGGGGACCTTCCATGGAAGTGTGCCTCGGGCCTCGTTTTGATCTTGGTGTTTATTACAGAAAATGGAGTCATATCTCACTGGCTATTGTTATGTGTTAATTTGATTTTCCCAACACCTTCAAGAAGAGAAAATCATTCAGTAATTTATTAAAAGAATTCCTCTGCCTTCCTCCAGCCGAGGGTCTGGCTTTTCTGTGGCAACAGTGTGGAGACGCTGATCATTTTCGGAACACTGGGCTCTGGCAGTGTTGTTGCGTGCAAGGCTCCTTTGGGCACGGTGACTCTGCTGTGAAAGGCGTGGTTATAGAAGCATAAGCTGAGCGCTTCCGGCACTGGAGCTTGACACACAGGGTCTCGGAGAAAGACGCATGAAAGTGTCGTTTTGAAGAAAAGGTTCCATTTATTTTATTTAAAACTTATTTGAGTCTAAAACAATTTTGAGTAAAAATCAGTTAGTTAGTGGAATGGTGTTGGCTTCACCACTCGTCTTGGCACAGCTGCACGTGCAGGCGCTAGGTCCGGATGTCAGTGGCGGCGTCAGCTGCTGTGAAAGGGCAGCTGTGCTTCTAGGGCGCGTTGCTCGGTTCCCGCACGCTTTGTAACCACGCGATACTCTCCAGGCATCACAGGAGGAGAGCTCTCACCGTGTGGCCGGATTCCCCTTCATTTGCCTGGTGGTATGGTGGCAGCACCATAGCGCTGGCATGCAGAAGACCCGGACGC
Source organism: Redunca redunca (assembly GCA_006410935.1). Taxonomy (NCBI): domain Eukaryota; kingdom Metazoa; phylum Chordata; class Mammalia; order Artiodactyla; family Bovidae; genus Redunca; species Redunca redunca. Next base: position 419,307 of record SJYQ01010219.1, on the reverse strand, counting down.
AACCCCTGAGTCTTCTTTGCTGGCCTCAGCGCCCAGGCTTGCTTCTTAGTGTCTCCGTCTGTACAGTGGACTGCAGTCTGGCCTTGCCCTCCAGGTGCCCTACCTCCCCTGAGTGGAAAGCGCCGAGGTGCAGACAGAGGTGGCCTCCTCATCAGAGGCTTGGAGGCACCAGCTGCGAGCAAGTCAGTGAGGAAGCCCCAGGCAGCTTTGCGTGCAGTCGCCTCACATGTGACAGCAAATGATAGAAGTTAGAGTGGCATCAGCACAGCCTTATTTACTCTCTGAAGTAGAAATGTTTTTATCTTGTAACAGTGTAGGTCATAAAAAAACATTATATTTAATAGGTCACTGAATTTTAAACTTTATTTTATATGATAATTAAATCACCAACGAATGTCTCATAATCTGTTAATTGAGAAGTTTAGGTAAGGAGGAAATAAAAAATCACCAGGTTCAGATTTTAAACTAATTATATTTTTAATTAAACTGGCCCTAATACTTCTGATATACATAAAAGTTTTATAGGAATAATCATTATCATCAATTAGAGTCTCTTTTCTAAAACTTTTTTTGGGGAAGTTGAAAACTGGCTACCCTTGGTTGCAGTGAATTTTATTTGGAAGTAAAATTAAATGTCAGATTTCATGCTGACTAGAGAGCGTCTTACATAATTAGGTCTGTAGGACGAGAGCTCACCCAAGTGGCTAGAGTTAGGATTGTTAAAATCTTTTATTTTGGGAGGCACTTAAACTCATGTTTATTTGGGCTTCCCTGGTGGCTCAGGTGATTAAAAAATCTGCCTGCGGTGCAGGAGACCTGGGTTCAATCCCTGGGTCAGGAAGATCCTCTGGAGGAGAGGGCATGGCCGCTCACTCCAGTATTCTTGCCTGGAGAATTCCATAGAGAGAGGAGCTTGGCGGGCTGCAGTCCACGGGGTCGCAAAGAGTCAGACACGACTGAGCAACAGTTTACTTGTCTATAAAGTCATTTATTTAGCCTGCCACAGTGAAATCTTGTGATCCCTATGAAATGTGCACCATGTACAGCTGGGACCCGATACCATCATTTTACAGCCTGTTTATTTGGCCCATACGTACCAGAATAAAAGTTGTGTGTTCAGACACATCCAAAGCAATAGGATTGTTTGATAATTTTGACATGAAGTAATATTTTAGGTTGTAGTATATCTACTTTTCTTTAAAACTTAAGTCACTAATAGTTACACTAGAAAATTTATTGATTTCCACACTTTCTGGTAAGGAAAGGAAATTCTCATCTAGAAAGACAAGTACTGTTATTACAGACTGATTGACTTTGAAAGCAGTTGAACTGTTTAAAAATACATAAAATGTATGTTCTTTTAGTCATTAAAAATCAGATGAGTAGGCAAAAACAAAAAAATAAGCATACATCAACAGCAGAAAAAGAATTAAATGTACTGAAATGGTCAATTTAAAGGAAACATTTCTTATTGTCTTTCTTGAATCACAAAGAAGAAATTTTAAGTTATTTTATAATGTTGGATTTAAAAGTTTTTATATTTGATATTTTATTGGGATTACTTGATATTAATGTTTCTCTTGTTAATTAACAAATATTAAATTTTAAGCAGTCTGGTTTTAAAAAGACTTGTGGAAGACTTAAATTTAAAAAAAAATCCTTTTTGAAGTATCAGAAAATCTTCTCTCTTAATGATTTTTGCTTCTTTCTTAAAGGCCTAGAATTAAATGATATTTCTGATTTTTTAGAAGAGATTTAATGGAGTACCTTATGTTGTTATAAAAACCTGCATTATATGACTTTAAGATATGCTTTGAGTCTCCTGAATAAGACTCGTGTCTCTCTCTGTTATGGCCTTAGTTCAGGCTTCATCGCTGTTTACTGGGATCACTCAAGCCACTGTCCTTGTTTGCTGCTTCCAGTTTCATTCTGCCGCGAAGTAGCTTCCACACTGCCTTCTAGCATTGCTTTTCAAATAATACTGTGTATGTAACTCACCTCCGTAAAATCTCCAAGGACCAAAATCAAACAAGCACAAGAAAACTTAAGTGGTAACTGAAAAAGTGATAGCCTGTCAGGGGAGGGAGGTAGTTCCAGGTGGTCCAGGACATTCAGGCTGGGAGTTGCAACAAGCCCCACTGAAAGCCCTCAGCAAAAGGGCAGACTTGTTACACACACACACACACACACACACACACACTCACACTCACTCACTCACTCTCTCTCTTTCTCTCTCTCAAAGGGAATGTCTGTCAGCCTTAGCTCTGAGCAGAGGTCCCCTCAGAGTCCACAGGCCTCTACCTCACAGGAGCTGGGGTTCAATATTACTACCTGTATTGTTGAGGGACGCCAAGCCAAGAAATTAGCCTAACAGTTTTTTTTTCAAAGTATTATGTATCATTTTCAACATTTTATCAATTATCAGCTATCGAAAAACTAAGATCATGGCATCTGGTCCCATCACTTCATGGCAAATAGACGGGGAAACAGTGACAGACTTTATTTTCTTGGGCTTCAAAATCACTGCAGATGGTGACTGCAGCCATGAAATTAAAAGATGCTTGCTCCTTTGAAGAAAAGCTGTGACAAACCTAGACAGCGTATTAAAAAGCAGAGACATTACTTTACCGAAAAAGGTCCATCTAGTCAAAGCTATGGTTTTTCCAGTAGCCATGTATAGCTGTGAGAGTTGGACTGTAAAGAAAGCTGAGCGCCAAAGAATTGATGCGTTTGAACTGTGGTGTTGGAGAAGACTCTTAAGAGTCCCTTGGACTGCAAGGAGACCCAACCAGTCCATCCTAAAGGAGATCAGTCCTGAATATTCACTGAAAGGACTGATGCTGAGGCTCCAATACTTTAGTCACCTGATGCAATGAACTGGCTCACTGGAAAAGACCCTGATGCTGGGAAAGACTGAAGGCAGGAGGAAAAGGGGAGGACAGAGGGTGAGATGATTGGATGGCATCACGGACTTGATGGACATCAGTTTGAGCAAGCTCTGGGAGGTGGTGGTGGACAGGGGAGCCTTGCGTGCTGCAGTCTGTGTGGTTGCAGAGTCGGACGTGACTGAGCTACTGAACTGATGTATCATTTTATCACCCAGCCTGATGTATAATATCAGTTTAGCATAATGTATAATTAAATTTTAATCTTAAGTGTTTATAAATATATAATTAGTGTTGGTTTCAAAACATTAGAAAGTTTAGTGTACTTTAAGATTCATAAAACATAGAAAATTTTGAGCTGGTCCTATTAATAACAAGGGATATTGCCTTTGAGTTAATTGTCTGAGAAACTCAGGTGGTGTGTGTGTGCTCAGGCATGTCTGGCTCTCTGTGACCCCATGGGCAGTAGCCCGCCGGCCTCCTCTGTCCATGGGACTCTCCCGGCAAGAGCACTGGAGTGGGGCGCGTGTCCTCCTCCAGGGCGTCTTTCTGATGCAGGGGGTGGAGCCCACAGTCTCCTGCCTCTCCTCCTTTGTCAGGCAGATTCCTTACTGCTCGGCAGCAAGCATACAGCTAGGCCAGCGAAACCTGATTTCATGCTAGCCTCGCTTTTTTCCGTTTTAAACTTACATTTTCTTAGTAATTTGATATGGTTTAAGTTATTAAAGTGTTATTATTCCTTCAAAGCCAAGGATGAGTAATATAGTCAATTCTATTTTAGCTATCTTTTCTGGGAGTTTTTACGAAGATCTAATATTTAAATCTATCTGTAGTTAATTTTGTGAGGTGATTAAAAAGAGTGAAGCTAAATAAATTTTTCTGTTACTCAGTTATTCTAAAGAAATGTACACAGTAATATTACTATTACCTATTATTTTTTAATCTTAATATGTAAGTCTTATAATTACACATATTTCTGGACTTTCTGCAGCTCGCCTTACCTGGACTCGCTGTGCTCCTCTTCTCTTCACTCTGTTTCTTAGTAACTCCCCCGGACATTTCTCTGTAGACCTGAGCCCACTTGCTCTCTGTCGTCAGGGTTTCTCAGCGTTGCTGCTCTGTGGACGGCAGTGTCTTCCAGCGTTGCTGGCTCATTCGGTTAACGTGGGTTGCCCACGTTTTGTATGTTAGGTACTGTGGCTGCTGCTGGGGACAGTACAACCAATCGACTATTTATTTACTACATGTTTTTCCTGTTTTCTGTGGTAAAGATGTATGTGTGTGTGAGCTGTCAGCTTGCATTGATGTCCCTGATTCCTCTGTCTCTCTGCCTGTTGGCTTTACGGCCCCTTCCTCTGCAGCTCAGCTGTTTGTTAATCGGGGGCATCCCCTGCTCGTTTTCCCGGGCCTCGTGGCTCCGTGGCCCCTGCTTGGCTTGGCTGTGGCCCGTCAGCAGGTGTGGGGCGCGGGCTTCTCTTGGCCTCTCCTCTCCAGCTCTGCGGCTGCTTTGGCCTCTCGTGACCTTGTTCAGTCGCTCAGTTGTGTCTGACTCTGTGACCCCATGGACTGCAGCGCGCCAGGCCTCCCTGTCCATCACCAACTCCTGGAGCTTGGCTCAAACTCATGTCCATCGAGTCGGTGATGCCAGCCAACCATCTCATCCTGTCACCCCCTTCTCCTCCTGCCCTCAATCTTCCCCAGCATCAGGGTCTTTTCAGATGAGTCAGCTCTTGGCATCAGGTGACCAAAGTCCTGGAGCTTCAGCTTCAGCATCAGTCCTTCCAGTGAGCATTCAGGGCTGACTTCCTTCAGGACCCTTAGGACCTCGTCACCTTAAAGTTGCTTAAAGAAGATCTTTTCCAATCTAGTGTTTAGAAATTCCTTCTCAGGATTCCAAGATGATTTCTGCAAATGTATATAGACCTTTCCTAAATGTGTCTGTATTCTAGGATCTTTAACATTTCATTTTCCTGGTTCTTGCTTGCTTGCATGAAGCATATTCACAAGGTTGATGATTTTGGCTGATTCTCCTGTATATCTTGACTTCTATCGGTTTTTCATTAATATTTTAATTATGATTTAAACAAGTTTACAGACCCCATGTTATATTTTATATCATTCCAAATTACCTTTCAACATTTGTACTTGGATTATTGTATAATCATAATTAGTGTGTACATATATTTTATGCCTTTATTTTAATAAATTATTTTGTGTACATAAATTTTCTAGTGCCAGGGAAAATTGTCCAAGACTTGGAAACGGATGGAGGAGACCCTGGGTGTTGCCAGTGGGTGCTGGGGATTGTGTGACCCTGCAGGGGTGTGCCCCTTGGCTCGTGTTCTGTTGACCTGGCTGTGTTTCATCTCCTTAGGCTTAGAGTGAAGCTGGAGGAAACTGAGCCCAATGCAAATTAATTTGTCTGATAGAGACTGTAAGTGATTTCTTCCCTGTGCAAAAGATAGCACCCAGCATCCATGTGACTGTCCCACAGGACGCCGTCCAGGGCTGCATCTGTTAGCAGGCTGATTTTAATATTTCTGGATATCCAGGTGTGTGTGTTCCTCCAATTCTTCCTAGACCTGGTCTTAACAGAAATTAAAACCATGTGCTGAAAGATGTGAAGAACAGGTGCTCAGAGCAGAGCTACCGCCGGCGAGTTCCGGGAACACTGACACGGAGCCTGTGGTCCTGGGGGCTGATCGTCCGGTAAACGCTTACAGGCCCGCCAGGGCACAGGGTCCTGAGAGGCCTCACCCAGTCACTCTCAGACCCAGTGTCACCAGAGGCAGGAGGTGGTAGAGGGAGAAGCAGCAGAACAAAAAGTTTGTGTGTTAAAGATGAGCAGGGACTGAGAAGGTGACCAGACAACTGGGAAAAGTCAGCATTGTGAGAGGTACCAAATTCGATGTACTGCTCGGAGTTAGTAGACAAAAAGAAGATTTCAGAGAGATTTGAAAATATTTGATGTAGCAGTTTAGACTTGTCTTGGCAGAGGGAATTAAGATGCCTTGTTCTCAGTATTGCCAGAAATGAAAGTTCTGTTAAGTCATTCTGACAAAAAAAAGTTGAGACAGTTTCCAGGATGTTTCTACAGACTTTAAAAAATGGATAACTACAATGGCATCAAATTTGTCCAGCGATCTGAAGATGGAACATGCACAGTTGTATTTTATGGAACTAGTATAATCTTGATGCCGAAAGCAGACACGGTTAGTATGAGAAAGGAACATTATAGCCATTCTTATTCATGAATTCTTATGAATCAGGAAGTAGTAAGCTGAATCCAACTATGTACACAAAAGATCATCATTCAAAAAAATTATTTCAGTTATCAAGGTTGGTTTACCACTGGAAGGTCTATGACTGCAGTTCTTCTTAGGAGAGTGAGTGAGAGAAGAGAGTCACGTGAGCAGCTCAGAAAGACACAGAGCACATCCTTGCAGTGGGTGACCGGCGCGGCTGAAAAGCAGACCAGGAGCTGACGGAACACTGCCACTAGGTGGGCGTCTGCCCTGATCTCGCGACGGGCACTTCTTCGTAGTGAGGCCTTAAAAGCATTCACTTTACAATCAGAGCCATCTTGAGCGCTTTTGTTTCTAGTGACAGACAGCACTGTAGGAGAGTTCTTTACCAGCCACAGTTAGGCCAGAAAAGGAAGGACTGAAAGGAGCAAACAAAATAGTCTTGATTAACATGTGATGTTGTCGTTTGAAAAATCCTGTAGAATCTAAAGATAAGTTATAAATCAAATAAGAAAATTTAGCAAGGAAGCTGGATATAGCATTAATACAGAAAAATCAATAAAAACAACAAACAGAAAATGTAATTACAGATATCTTTTATATAGCAAGACAACTAACTTATGTTGAAATAAACCCAACAAATGATTTTTAAAAACTTATTGAAATAATATATGGAAAGAAAAAATCATATTGAAAGATGTTAAAGACCTAGGTAAATGGGTAGCTTTTTTATGTTTATGAATTTATTTATATGATAACAATACCAGTTTTAGGGTTTTTTTTAGAGCCAATACAACTCTGCTAAAAATTTTAAGGTTATCTTAGAGCACATGACAAGGAGATAGTGTAATGCTGTGGAAGGCAGAGAACCAAGAATAGCCAAAACAATTTTGAAGAACACGGTGATGGATCTTACTCTATCAGATCCTTAAAAAGGAACAAAGGACTGAAACAGATGCTGCTTTGAAGAAGATGTGCAAGTGGCCAGTAAGCACAAGAAGGCTGCTATCAGAGGCGCCAGGAGATGCAGAGCGAGCTGCAGGGGGTCCTTCTCCACACCCATTTGGCTACTAGGGAAAAATCAGAAACTGACAAGGCTTGGTGAGGCTACTGAAGAACGGAAGCACTGTCAGTCAGACTACAAAATGATAATAGCCATTGTGGAAAATAGTATAGTGGTTGTTTAAGAAATTAAAAATATGATTATCATATGACCCAGATATTCCAGTTTTGGGTATGTACATAAAAGAAAGCAAGGACTCCCCAGATATGTATACACACCCATTTTCATGGAAGGATTATTTATAATAGATAACCAAACTTGGAAACAGCCCCAGTGTCCATCAGTGGATTGATAGATTGTGATTTGTGCATACAGTGGGATATTATTAGCTTTAACAAGGAAGGAGACGCTGACATGCTACAACACAGATAAACCTGGAGAGCATTATGCTGAGTGAGATAAAATCAGAAACAACAAGACAAGTACGGTTATGATTCCACCTGTACGAGCATCCTAGCGGAGTCAGATTCATAGAGACGCAAAGCAGATGGTGGGGGGCTGGGGCTGGGTCAGTGGAGAGTGAGTGTTTCGTGAGTGCAGAGTTTGAGCATAGAAGCAGCTCTGGAGGTGGCTGGTGGTGATGGTTGCATGACTGTGAATGTACTTAATGTCACAGAACCGTACACTTAAAAGTGGTTAAAATGGTAAATTTTATGTTACACATTGTTGTTCAGTTGCTCAGTTGTGTCCACCTCTTTGCAGCCCGATGGACTGCAGCACGCCAGGCTTCCCTGTCCTTCACCATCTCCCAGAGCTTACTGACATTCATGTCCATTGAGTCAGTGATGCCATCCAACCACCTCATCCTCTGTATCCCCTTCTTTTCCTGCCCTCAATCCTCCCAGCATCAGGGTCTTTTCAAAAGAGTCAGCTCTTCGCATCAGGTGGCCAAAGTGGAGTTTAACTTCAGCATCATTACCTCCAATGAAGATTCAGGACAGATTTCCTTAAGGATTGCCTGGCTTGATCTCCTTGCAGTCCAAGGGACTCTCAAGAGTCTTCTCCAGCACCACAGTTCAGAAGCATCGATTCTTCGGTGCTCAGCTTTCTTTATAGTCCAACTGTCACATCCATACATGACTACTGGAAAAACCACAGCTTTGAGTATACGAACATTTGTCAGCAGAATAATGTCTCTGCTTTTTAGTATGCCGTCTACGTTGGTCATAGCTTTTCTTTCAAGGAGTAAGCGTCTTTTAATTTCATGGCTGCAGTTACCATCTGCAGTGATTTTGGAGCCCAAGAAAATAAAGTCTTGTCACTGTTTGCATTGTTTCCCCATCTATTTGCTATAAAGTGATGGGACTGGAAGCCATGATCTTAGTTTTCTGAATGTTGAGCTTTAAGCCAGCTTTTTTACTCTTTTCTTTCACTTTCATCAAGAGGCTCCTTAGTTCCTCTTCACTTTCTGCCATAAGGGTGGTGTCATCTGCATATCTGAGGTTAATGATATTTCTCCCAGCAATCTTGATTCCAGCTTGTGCTTCCTCCAGCCTGGCATTTTGCATGATGTACTCTTCATGTCAGTTACATAAATAAGCAGCCTTGACGTACTCCTTCTCCAATTTGGAACCAGTCCGTTGTTCCATGTCCGGTTCTAACTGTTGCTTCCTGACCTGCAGGTTTCGCAGGCGGCAGGTACAGTGGTCTGGTATTCCCATCTCTAATAATTTTCCACAGTTTGCTGTGATCCACCCAGTCAGAGGCTTTGGTGTGGTCTGTGAAGCGGAGCTTCTCTGGGATTCTCTTGCCTTTCCTCTGATCCAGTGGATGCTGTGATCTCCGGTTTCTCTGCCTTTTCAAAAGAAGCACACGATGAGCACAGCAGCTCAGATGGGCGGCTGCCAGGCTGGCGCTGCAGGCGTGTGTGGCTCAGAGGGCTGCACAGGCCACAGTGGCTGCGGAGTGCTCCTTTAGGTTCAGTGGGTATCCGAAGGGGTTTAATAGGCATACCTACACCATGTACAGATCGTCAGCCTCGGAGATACTGTGGACTTGTTTCCAGACCACCACAAGAGAATAAATACTGCAGTAAGGCGAGTCACGTGAGGTTTCGGCTTCCCAGTCATGTGAGAGCTGTGGTTACACTATACTGTCGCCTATTAAACGTGCAGTAGCACTGTGCCTGAGTGTACATATTTTAATTTAAAAACACCTCTTTGCTAAAAAGATGCTAATCGTCGTCTGAGTCTTTGGTGAGTCAGTATCTTTGCTGCTGGAGGGTCTTGCCCCGATGCTGGCTGCTGATGGGGGGAGGTTGGCCGAAGGAGGGTGGCTGTGGCAGGTTCTTAAAATAAGTTGGCCATGGCTGCCACCTTAATCGACCCTTCCTTTCTCTGCAGCATGCAGTGCTGGTTAACACCATTTGACCCATCGTAGAATTTATTTCAAAATTGGACTCGGGCCTCACAGACCTTGCTGCCGCCTCCTTAACTAAGTTTATGTAACACTCTGAATCGTTTGTCATTTCAGCAGTCTTCACAGCATCTTCACCAGGAATAGATTCCATCTCAAGAAAGCATTTTCTCTGCTCGTGCCTAAGAGGCAGCACTTTTCTGTGAAAATTAATCGTGTGGTTGCGCTGGTTCAGTCACATCCTGAGGCTCCACTGCTCGTTCTGGTTCTCTTGGTGTCTCCACCGCATCTGACCTTGCTTCCTCCACTAAAGCCTTGACCCCTCAGAGTCATCCATGAAAGTCAGAACCAGCCTCTCCCAGTCTCCTGTTAATATTGGTGTTTTGACCTCTTCCCAATGTTCTTAATGGCATTTAGAATGGTGAGTCCTTTCCAGAGGATTTTCAAATAGCTTTGCCCAGATCATCAGAGGAGTCATTGTCTATGGCAGCCAAAGCTTTACAGAGTGTATTTCTTAAATAACAAGGGTTGAAAGTCAAAGTTACTCCTTGATCCATGGGCTGCAGAATGGATGTTGTGTTCGCAGGTATGAAAACAACTTGAATCTCTTTGTACATCTCAACTGGAGCTCTTAGGTGACCAGGCACATTGTCAATGAGCAGTAATTTTTTGAAGGAATCCTCCCTGGTGGCTCAGAGGGTAAAGCGTCTGCCTGCAATATGGGAGACCCAGGTTCGATCCCTGGGTCGGGAAGATCCCCTGGAGAAGGAAGTGGCAACTCACTCTAGTATTCTTGCCTGAAGAATCCCATGGACGGAGGAGCCTGGTAGGCTACAGTCCATGGGGTTGCAAAGAGCCGGACACAACTGACTGACTTCACTTTCACTCTGATCTGAGCAGTCGGTCTCAGCAGTGGCTTAAATGCTCAGTGAGGCATGCTGCCGACAGGTGTGCCTTCACCCAGGCTTGTCCTTTCACAGAGCACGGGCACAGAGGTTCAGCGTCATCCTCAAGGGCCTGGGACTTTGAGATGGTCAGTGAGCACTGCCTTCAACTCAGTCATCACCGGCATTAAGAGAGCCAGCCCGTCCTTTGAAGCTTCAAAGCCAGGCATTGACTTCTCTCTAGTTTGTAAGTCCTAGTTTAGTGCCACAAGGGTAGCTCTTCTGTGGTTTCTTGGAATCCCTGGTGCTTTCTGTGTAAGTATACTTTTTGCCACAAAAGCAATAACACACTATCACCTAAATTATCATGTGGAATTGCTTTTATGTTATAGTGTGTCTTTTAGTATCTTACACATTTTACTGTGCTAATGTAGTATAATGATAAACCTGATGATCCTTCTTTCAGTTTGCTTGTATTGAGATTTGTGCCTGGGTGTTTGATGAAAGGGCCAGTGAGGCAGTGGCTCCAGTGTTCCGTTAAAGGGGTGAGCATCTGCTCAGCATGGAATGCAGTTGACAGACTGGCATTCTGGTAGAAGCTCTTGTGTATTTTGCTTTAGTTTCTTTACTAAAATTATAGGTTGCCTAACACTGTTAGTGTGTTTTAAGCCTTCTCCCCCTACCTTAGCTTTCCGTATCAGTTTGTCTTTTAGGTCTTATTTCTGTCTTCTGTTGAGGGTAGAAAGCACAGGCTTCAAAAGCTGACAGACCTGAATTAAAGAGTTCTGACAGGCCTTGACCAGAGTGACTGTAGGCTGATTATTTCGTTTTTTGGGTGTGGGCTTTCTCATTTATAATAAATTTGCCTTTATTTTGAATATTCAGTGACTACATATAAAGCAACTGCATAGTAGGAGCTTTGCAAATAGTTCCGTTCTCTTCTTTTCCATCAAGTTTTACTAAAGAATTATTAGAACAGAGTTAGAATTAGAAAAGATCGTTACTGGCCAACCGTTAGTTTATTTTGATGTGATCGAGTGTACTGAGAAATGTTTTTTTCCCCAATTTAGAGTTATATTTAAACATTTTGATGGAAAGTCCCTGCAGTCTTTTTACAATTCAGTTCTTTCATTTACACGTTGGAAATTCACTATCTATTTTACTTGCAATCTGGAGGATTTTGTTTGTTTATGAATTTCTGCCCATTAATTTAAATCTAGTGAACAACTTAGTTCAATGAACTAGCAATGTTGGTGTTATTATTTTAACTTACCCTAAAATGCTTCCTTTTTGTCAAGTCTCAATGCCTTGAGTCTTGGCATTTTCAATTTTCCTACTGTATGACTATATTGAATAAATATGTATATAGATAATAAACTGCAGAAAATATTAACATTAAAAAGCATTTCATCCTAGAGTTCTAGCAATGCTTTCCATAGAGCTATTTTCTTTGACTTGGGACCAAAACTCTTTTTGTCTCTCCTTTTAATGATTACTTGGGGAGCAAAGGGGAAGTGTTTGACTCTCTAGGGATGCTTGTTTGTAGTTTTTTCATGGTTGAAAATAATTAATACCTGCCTTTATTTTCTGTTCTTTATTAGTACTTCTATCGATCTTAGCCAGACAACTGTGTGTATGCTTGGTGCTGTCTTGATGTCATGCTGAGCAAACCTTATCTTAATGTTACTAAGAGACCCTTTTTGTTAAATGGAAACAATGGCTTGATATTTATTTTAAATGTTCTGTGAATGTAGAATTTTTCCCAGGCTTTTCTGATGGGTGGAGACATAGTATATGAAGTGGTGTTTACATACCTTCCAAGAGGTCAAGATGTCCATGCAGAGTCTTGTTTAAATGTTCATCACCATGGAAACATGCCAGTTTACTAGCAGAGCTTTTGTAAATACATTGTGATTTTCACTTCACTGATGCTCAGTGCAGAGCATTTAATGTGTAGTTGACCAGCACCAAAATTTTGTGTTTAGCCTTTACTAGCCTGTTTAATCTAATTTAAACTGTTAAATGTTGAGATAATTGTAATTTCCAGAATAATACTGGTATGAAACTAAAGTAATTAAGTATATAGCTTACTTTTCTTAAAAATAATGTTTCCTTGGCAGAAAGAAAGTAGTTTGTTTTGAAGTTTTATTTTATTTTTTTTTACTGATGTACCGAGTGCTTATTATACTATGATTTCAATAAAAGGGATGGTGTTTCATTAAGGAACTGAGATTTATGTTTTTTGGGGCTGGATTAGACAAGTATTTATAAAGATGTTATGAAGTTCATGAAATCCTAGCACTGTGTGGCATGGTACAACATTCAGAATTCTGTGAGCAAGTATTACTGTTGATGGTGAGTAGTTCTGTGATCTCATATTTTGGAGACGTTTCTTGCTTTCTAGGATGGACAGTGGGAGCCCGCTCCTGCTCTGACAGTGTCGGGCGTTTCTTGCTTTCTAGGATGGACAGTGGGAGCCCGCTCCCTCTCTGACAGTGTCTGCCACTTTGTCGATTGCAGGATGCTTCAGCCCTTTATGCTGACATCTGGCACATCTTTTAGCTCAGCTTATGCAAGAATGAAGTTGATAGGGACCTTCCCCTGGGGGCGTCCGAGCCCCTGATTCTGACTCCTAATGGAAAGATGAGCAGTAGGCCTAGTTTTTTGCTTATATGCTGTCCTGCTGGTGATTAATGGTAGTGATAAAAGCTCTCACAATGCTTTTCATTTCTTTGTAAACAGAGCCACACACAAAAGTTTAAAAAACTCCACACTACATGCCACAAAGCCTGTACTCTAGGCTTTGCACTATTTTAGTGTTCTAAAGAAAGGCAGTGATAACAATTTGTGTATTTTTGAGACATGAGCCAGTCGATGCTAAATGAACAAATGAAGTCTGATTATTTATAGTCCCTTCACCCTTTCTCTCTCTCTTCTGATTTTGTGGAAGGTGGAAAATCTGCCACATTGCATTTAATGAACAGATTTGTTATGCTTTTCTGTTGGTTTTGTTAAAGCTTATAAACGTGATACTTAATTGATTTCATATTTGGCTGATTTTGTCCCATTTAATCATGAAAAGGGAATAGAGTTAACAGAAGGAAAGCAGCTATCCTCGCCTCATGGTGGATCGGGTCAGTGTGACAGCTATTTCTGATGACGTCAGTCGTCTTCAGTGCTCCAGAAACAAGTGTAACCGTACTCTGTAATTGCAGTGGCTTGCTCTGTGGCAGCCTTTTCTGAAATTCCTGATTCACTCTTTTAAAAAAAAATTAGATTAATAACTGAAAATGAGAAAATTTCTTTTTATGAGTTGTTACTTTCAAAAGAAATGGTGATCAATTTGAAGTAAAATTTTGAAGAGTGCATGTGCTTTGACTGCAGAGGTTTATCTGGTTAAATGTTTCTTATTTGGCTGCTTAAGCATGTGAGTGTACATTTCCGACGTTTCTTCTTGATTTTATTCACATATTTATAATAGAAAAAGCATCCTCTTGGAATGATACAACTTGTTTCTTTTAAGAAAAACTTTCACATATAGTTGTTAATCACAGACATTTGTCCAGAGAATTTTATATCAAGGTTAAATTTAGGAAAATGGCCAGAAAGTGCTTGAGAGTCCAGAGTGCACTAAACATGAAACTCTGTCAGAAGCAGGCTGTCAGCAGTCTCTCTGGCCTGTGTGGTCACCAGTAGCCGTGTGCGGCTATATGAATCTAAGGTAACCGAACTTCAGTAAGGTTAGACACCAGCTCTCCAGCCCCCAGAGCTGCATTCTGCTGTTCCGGTGCTGTGTGCACACGCGGCGGCTGGCGTGGAACAGCGCGCCTCCTCGGCCACAGAGAGAGCTGTCGGCAGTGCTCTTCATTGCAGGTTAGCCATGAACGCCTCGTTTGCATCGGTAGTAATTTTGCATGCTATTTAAACAGCAGAAGGGAGAGCAAGGCCCAGCTCAGGGATGGGCCTGTGCAGGACCTCAGGTGGAGAGCGGCGCTGAGGAGGCTTGGGCCTTGCTGTTTGTTGTCACAGGAATGCATGTGTTTCCCAGGTTAGCAAGCTGTGTGGTCAGATTTGCATTGGAGTGATCAGATTTGCATTTTGAGATGATACACACTCCCATGCAAGACAGGCGGCAGGTCAGGGAAAGACAGGAGTGTGGATGTAGCTAGGAGGCGGGGGTGTCATCCAGACAGATGCTGTGGTAGTAGAAAGAGGCGGATGAATTTGAGCTGTAATTACACGGAAGAATCGAGAGGAGTTGGTGCTGAATTGGCCTGGCGTCCAGATGTGTGTGTGTGTGAGTGTGTGTGTTGGGGTGGGATGGGGTGCAGTAGGAAGGAAGTGACACGGGAGAATCGAGTGTGTGTGAGTGTGTATGTGTTGGGGTGGGGTGGGGTGCAGGAGGAAGGAAGTGACACGGGAGAATCGAGTGTGTGTGAGTTGTGTATGTGTGTGTGTTGGTGTGGAGTGGGGTGCAGTAGGAAGGAAGTGACACGGGAGAAATGAGTGTGTGTGTGTGGTGGGGTGGGGTGCAGTAGGAAGGAGGTGACATGGGAGAATCGAGTGTGTGTGTGTGTGGTGGGGTGGGGTGCAGCAGGAAGGAAGTGACACAGGAGAATCGAGTGTGTGTGTGTTGGGGTGGGGTGGGGTGCAGCAGGAAGGAGGTGACACGGATGTTTCCAGAGTGTCTGGCAGAAACAACAAAGTGGATAATGGTGCCGTTTATTGAGGCATGTGACACTGAGTAGGAGCAGGTTTAGGGGATAAAGTGATGAGTTTGATTTTCGAGTTCAGTTGAAAGTTGCGGTGAGGTATCTAAGGTGAGGTGGTGGTGAAGATTATGGACTTGCGCCTCTATGGTGTGATTTGGACTAAAGGTGTAAACTTGAGGTTTGTTGGCCGTGTGAGGAGGCAGGATCGTCCAGGAGAGAAGGGAGCAGTCTGTCTGGGGGAGCACCTTCACAAGTATGGGCCGAGGAGCCACGGGGGCTGGTGCGCAGAGATTGGCAACCCCTCAGTAACTCTGTGCAGGCTAGTGTTCGCGAAGCCCTGATACGGCCTGTGAAAGGCTGAACACTGAAGACTGCGCCATCAGAGAAAAGGTGTCTGAGACACTTCCCTGTACAGAATGAAAGACACAGGAACAGAGACAGCCACGAAGGACGAGGGGAAGGGAGCTGAGGGGCCTGCAGGCCACCAGCTGGGCCTCACTGAGGGACAGTGAGGTCAGCTGTCACAGAGGGACACAGGGCGGGAGGTTAGGACCAAGGCCAGGAAGACACTTACATGTGTGTGAGGGGGAAATATCAGTAGCCTCAGATATGCAGATGACACCACCCTTATGGCAGAAGTGAAGAGGAACTAAAGAGCCTCTTGATGAAAGTGAAAGTGGAGAGTGAAAGAGTTGGCTTAAAGCTCAACATTCAGAAAACGAAGATCACGGCATCCGGTCCCATCACTTCATGGGAAATAGATGGGGAAACNCTCATTGGAAAAGACTCTGATGCTGGGAGAGATTGGGGGCAGGAGGAGAAGGGGACGACAGAGGATGAGATGGCTGGATGGCATCACGGACTCGATGGACGTGAGTCTGAGTGAACTCCGGGAGATGGTGATGGACAGGGAGGCCTGCATGCTGCGATTCATGGGGTCGCAAAGAGTCGGATACGACTGAGCGACTGAACTGAACTGAGGGAATTATTAGCTACAGATCACCATGAGGATTGCTGGATGACATTGAAGTCCCACTGTGAAGGGTAGTATTAAAAATTTCTCTTGATTCTATACATTTCTTGAGCAATGCTGTTGCTTCCAGGTGGAATTAAACTGGTCTGGGGGAAGTTAAAGGGGCCAGGAATACTAGAACATTACTGATACTGATTTATTCCTAAAATGTGCTAGTTCACTATGGGGTTTAGACCAGTGAAAGCAAGACTGGTTGGAGGGCTTGGGAGGCTCAGAGGAGGGGGGAGGATGAGGAGGAAGACCCAGAGCTCGGTTAGAGGGTGGAGAGATGGCAGGAGACGAGGGGGTCCTGGGCTGAGGGGGCAGCTGCCCCGGGCCTGAGAGGTGAGGGGGCCGGTGAGATGCGTGGGCAGCCACCGAATGGAGACAGGGCTCGGTGTGAGCTCCTCGGGGCCTCCGGTGGCTGGGGATGCACTCAGAAGCTCTGCTGAGCTGGGTGCTCACGTAGCAAGGAAGTCAGTGTGGCTTCTTCTAGGTTGTACATGGTAGACGGGAAAGAGGAGCGTGCTGGCAGTGAAGGGTGGTCTCCATTTGACTGAGAAGCACGAGTGATAGGTGGGTCCCCAAGTCTTGGAGATCCCAAATGCAGGGGCAGCAGTTTGAGTCATGACACTGGACTGCGCTCCGCACGCCGCCCACGCCCACGCCTGTGGCCTTGATAGCCACGTGAGGCAGGGGCGTCTTTAGCAAACTCGCCCTACGCGGGGAAGCTGAGGCCCAGCGGGCTCCAGGCGCTGGGCCGAGGCCACACGGCGGGCTGGGCGTGGGGACAGGAGTTGAGTCCAGGGCCTGCCACTCTGGCTGGGGCTCTTACCAAGCCTGTTCTTCTGTCTGTCTCCTAAACCGAACTTGGATATTTTTAAAAAGTTATTCTTTTGGGTTCCAGACTCTTGGACATTTATTATTTTAAGAAAATATTGAAAATTAAAGATAACATTAGTCTGTTCTCCTGTATCTTAAGTCATACACATCCACTCTAAAAATGCTTGAAAAATATGGCAGGGCACCAAGCGTACAGAAAAGTAGTCCCTGTAGCCGTGGTGTGTGCAGGGCGGCTCCTGCCAGCTGGCCTTGCAGGGCTTGCTCTTACAGGGTCACGAGAAGACCCCTTCCTGCTCCACTCGGGGGAGAAGGAGCTGTACCAGGCCAGGGGTCAGCCCCCTCGTGCACCAGCTGGCGGGGCGGGGCGGGGGCCCTTACTTCTGCCTGTCTGAGGCCTGGGTAAGAGGGTTCACGGCTCGATGCTGGCCCTGAACCCAAACGTGTGGGCCCTTGTCGGTTCCTCCCGGAAAGCTGCCCAAAGCTGTCTGAAACTGCCGGGACCTGAGACAGCACGGTGCGTCCAAGGTGACAGGCTAGTTGGCCAGCTTCACAGACACCGGCTGTAGACACAGACTCCTGGTCTGACACAGGCGACTCCATTCCTCAGCCTGCAAGGGCAGCAGCCTGCTCTTCCTGCCAGTGCCCCGGGCCCCACAGGGGCGACGCGGCCCAGTGGAAGCTGTCCCCGCGGTGGGCTCGTGTCACAGCTGCGGAGCGCTGCCCCGAGGGGGCCCCGTGGCAAGCCTGCCTGGCTCTGCCCTGTGGGGGCCTCGTCCTTGGCGCTCCGGAGGAGCCAGACCCGCCTGTGCTGCGGGGACAGTGTCCCTGTCCTCCCAGCCCCTTCGCCGGGCAGACGCCCTTGAAAAGATGGTCCAGAGTGAGAACTGCCCACCTCTGCTGGTGAAATGCTCAGACGTGGGAGAGGACCACGGAGCATTGCCTTCCAACACAGAGGAGCAGATTTGATGGAACCAGATTGAATTGCTAAGAAACAGTTCTTACCACGGGCTTCCCTGGCCCGTTGGTAAAAGAACCCACCTGCCATGTGCAGGAGATTCAAGAGACTCTGGTTTGATCCCTAAGTCGGGAAGATCTCTTAGAGAAGGAAATGGCAACCCACTCCAGTATTCTTGGCTGGGAAATCCCATGGACAGAGGAGCCAGGTGGGCTACAGTCCATGGGGTCCCAAGAGTTAGACATGACTTAGCAACTAAATCACCACCATTTCTTACCAAAGTGTCAGAAGAAGTATGTAAGTCTCACTGATGACTGGTTCCCCGAATTTATTATCATCATAGCACTCACTGTAGCTCAGTGTTGCATTAGTGTGATTGTTGGGTGTGATAAATGTAGCATATTATTGTAGTAGAGTGCCCTGGTTTGGGCCTCAGGTCCCGTAGTTCTGGGTATCACTGCTCCTCAGCTCATGCGTGACGACGCTTGAGGCACCTGCTGCGTGTTCTGTGAGCTCAGATGTCCCTGTGCGCTGGGTGGGGGCTGGCAGGGTGTGGCTGCAGCGGCTTCCCTCCTGGCTCAGGCGGGAGACCCGGGTTTCATCCCTGGGTCAGAAAGTTCCCTGGAGAAGGAAATGGCAACCCACTCCAGTACTCTTGCCTGGAAAATCCCATAGGTGGAGGAGCCCGGTTGGCTACAGTCCATGGGGTTGCAAAGAGTTGGACACAACTGAGCAACTTCACTTCAGAGGCAGAAAGAGATGAAGCTGAGATTGTAATACATAGACTCCAGAGCCTACTCTTTTAATCTGTTTTGTTTATAGACTTTCCAGATCATATTTAAAGTAAAGTCACTCAGTCGTGTCCAACTCTTCGTGACCCCATGGACTGTAGCCTACCAGGCTCCTCCCTCCATGGGATTCTCCAGGCAAGAGTACTGGAGTGGGTTGCCATTTCCTTCTCCAGGAGATCTTCCCGACCCAGGGATCGAACCTGGGTCTCCCACATTCCAGGCAGACGCTTTAACCTCTGAGCCACCAGGGAAGCCCAGATCCTATTTAAGGTGTAATTAAAAGATTCTTGCTTAGAAGGAGGAAGAGGGGAAAAGAAATCAGTGCTGAAGGGCGGTGGTCGTGTTTGGCACCCTGGGTGGTTTGGAGACTGTGGAGTGGGTCCGTGAGTTCTTCGGAAAAGTAGAGGCGTGTCTCGGTGGCTTGTTCTGCGCCCGCTCTTCTCTCCTCTCACCTGAGTCCCAGCTGCTGTGAGAGCTCATGTGTTAGGCCCGATGCGGGTCGCCAGCACTCTGGGTCACCAGCCTCCCTCGCCTTGAGCACGTGAGGGGCACCGACTCTTAACTTTGAAGAAGTGGAGTGGAAGTCGCTCAGTCGTGTCCGACTCTTTGCAACCCCGTGGACTGTACAGTCCATGGAATTCTCCAGGCCAGACTACTGGGGTGGGCAGCCTTTCCCTTCTCCAGAGAATCTTCCCAACCCGGAGACTGAACCCAGGTCTCCTGCATTGCAGGCGGATTCTTTACCAGATATGTTTTCCCCTATGAGGGGCCACCCTGTGGTAAGGTAAGTCTGAGTTATCACTTCAAGCTGTGAACGCTTGGCCGTGGCTTTAGGACATTTCCTTTCTTACTGAATTTGTGGAGCAACCTGTTTCTGTAAATCAGAAATTAGAAAGTAACATTTAGAGCAAAATGGAAATAAGTCCATGTTTTAGATTTTATATATAGCTCATATCTTTAGACTGTTTTTAATATGGAAGGAAATATTACGTGATTTGAGAAGCATGGATATACTTACAGTTTTGTTATGTTACAGTATGAAAGAACAATATGAATATCTGCATTTAAGTGCAGACCCAGTCATCTGGTGGCTTCCTAAGAATATGAGGAAGGGTTCTTTTTTGCCCAGTCCCCTAGGCTTCAAATTTAAGTTGGCCTCTTGTTTGGCCCTGAGTTCAGAATTTGTTTTATACATTTAAAATTTCACACAGTGATTCTTTATTATATTCCATCCTGGTGGATTTAGTGAAAAATTCAATCTAATGTGGACAAAGGAGTGATGTTTAATTGATGTAAGTATCCGTCTGTCCCCGTGGTTTCTGAGGCTGGGTCACCGTGGAGAGGCCTTCATCCGGCCGCTAGAGGGCGCTGGAGGCTGTGGGGAGCCGGCGGGATTCCTGCCTTCTCCAGTAGAGGGCGCTTTGTGCTCTTACCAAGTTGGGTGTTCACAGAACTGCTGGGCAGCATGCCTTAATTAGCCTTATAATCCCTTGATTAGAATCACAAATAAAAATGCGTTAATCTACTCTCGTGGTGGAAAGTGTTAGGAAAGTAATTAATTGTTTAAAATGGCTCTGCAAAATGTTTTTTTTAAAGAATTTTTTGGGTACTTTCTTAAAAGCTTAATGGTGTTTTACATAATTTTCAAAAGAAAAGTCAGTCTGAACATTACAAACAGTAAGCAGTTAGTGTTTTTTGTCTTGCTGAGGAATATAAATTTCCTTCCCTTCCAAGGAGTTTTTGTTTTCATATCGACAGAAGCCCAATTGTTCATGTGTTAAAATAAAAAAATTAAATCTTTGTTGTATTTTTCAGGGAATCCGAGCCCGAATTTTAGAAACTCTGGTCATGCTCATCCTCCTGGCCTTGCTTATTCTCGGGATCGTGTGGGTAGCCTCAGCACTCATTGACAATGACGCTGCCAGCATGGAATCTTTATATGGTGCGGATTGACTTGTTTAAACCAGTTTCTCTAAGGGAGACTACGGTTTGGAATATAATTACACATTCACTTTTTAAAACATTTTAATAATTCTTTGTATATTATTATGCAATAATCCTTTATAGTTAATCCATATTGTTAATTTACAGAATTAAAACGTCTTTTGACATGTTTAAGGAAAGAAATGAATGTTTGTGTGTTTCTTGTATATAGAATGAGCAAGCAGCTTTTCAGACTTTTTTTTTACCCCCTTTGGTTAATTGGTTTCTGTTCTTAAAATTCCGTGGAGGCTTATTTTCTCCCTCTAAACAGGTTTTGCAAAAGAGTTATTTCCTCTTCTTCTGTTTTAGATCTTTTTATTGTACAGTTTAGAAATTACATGGTTTAGTGGACTGAAGTGGGCATTTACGATGTTTACTGTGCATTCGTCTATAGTCAGCCTGTGTCTGAATGCACAGTATTTTAGATGTACTAAAATATTTATATTTTTTAACAGATCTCTGGGAGTTCTACCTACCTTATTTATATTCTTGTATATCATTGATGGGATGCTTGTTACTTCTCTGTAAGTATTTTTCTGACATAATATTGATGTTAAAGCAGAGTTGTTCTGTGTTCTAGAAAATTATGGGCAAGTTTCCTGATGAGATTCTTTTAAGAGCTTGGAGATTTTTTTTTAAGTTGGCTCTTAACTGTTTTTGTATGTTCAAGATAAATTCTGAGACACTGACACCTTGCACCAGTAAGGTGCCTTCGGTTTTCCCTGAAGAAAGCCTCCTGCACGGAGCTGGAGAGAGAATGGGGCTGGAGGCGGGGGTGCGGCAGGAGACAGAGTCAGGCATGCCCCCAGCTCTCCCTGCTGCCCCTGCCCCGGCCGCAGCACTGCCTTCTGTCTTTGCGTGCTAATTGTCCAATGCTGTCTGATGCATTTGTGGTCTTTTTTTCTTCACGATCTGTTTTGTTGCGCGTGAAGCGTCGCATCCCGTCTCCGCAGTGTTAGGAGCAGATGAGTGCAGGTGAGATGGCGTCAGTTCGCTGGTGCCACTCTCAGCTGGTCAGCGCTGACGCTTCAAATGCAGCCTGTTTTCTGGCTGGTTTATTTGACTTCTTTGAAGTGAGCCGGAGTCTGGCATCTTCTGCCCCTCCTTGGTCTTCACAAGTCTCCCTTAAGTGCAAGAATGCCCACCCTCCGCGTGCCAGCCCCTAGACCTTCTCTAGTGGTGATACTGAAGAGCCCTGTGACGGGCACGGAGAAAACCCAGGCTCGCGGCACAGGTCTTGGCGCGGCAGCGGCCCTTGCGCCCGCTCGTCGGGGCCCGCGGCCTCCCCTGACTCTGAAGGAAGCTCTCTCTGTTCCGCAGTGTGCACTCCGGTCGGCCTCTCCCGCATGTTCACTGTCACGGGGCAGCTGTTGGTGAAGCCAGCAGTGAGTATGTCGTCGCGGAGCGTCTTGTCTGTTAGATGAGCACTTCCACATTTGAACACCTCTCAGCCTCTAAACTAGCGTTCAGAAACAGAGGACACTTTTATACACTGACGCCCCAGTCGCCGCTGTTCTGTTTTCATCTTTCTCATCTTTGGAAACCAAATTTGTTTTTGCTCTTAAAAGGCAAAGTAGAGGCACACAGGTGAAAATGCTTCTAACAAATTTGAAGACAAAATGTACAGATATTTAGAGGTATTTTAAGTGTCCATTATCTTATATTTCATGGGGTTGCAAAGAGTCAGACATGACTGAGTGACTGAACTGATCTTATATCAAATAGTAACTCTTTTATGTTTCAAAGTTTACTATATATATTCTTTGAGTTACAAAGCAGTTATTTCCTGAAAATTTGTCTGCATATTCTATCTTGATTAATAGAATTATACCTTCCCCTTTAATCTCAGAAATACTGTATATTCATTTAAAAATAATTTTCAGTTGATAGTAGTTTTGAGGATTTGTGCCTCAGTTGCTCTGGCCTCTGGGCTTCCCCAGCGGCTCAGCGGTAAAGAATTTGCCTGCATCGCAGGAGACGCAGGAGACGCAGGTTTGATCCCTAGGCTGGGAAGGCCCCCTGGAGCAGGGAATGGCAACCCACCCAGTATTTTTGTCAGTGAAACCCCATGGACAGAGGAACCTGGTGAGCTCCAGTCCATGGGACACAAAGAAGCGGATGTGACTGAGGACTGGACACACGCGCACACTTCGGCTTCCAGCTGCTGTGTCCAGTATTTACCAATATGAAGTAACTCGCACCTGTGTCCGAGAGCCTGTCACTGCCATCTTTCATGGCTCATCATGGCCTGCATACTCCATCTAAGCTGTGCGCATGTAAGCCCTTTCACACCTGTCCGCCCCGGGCTTACCTGGAGCCACCCCTCCCGCCTTGGCCTCCCGGTGTCTGTGACTCCGGCCAGCCCCCAGCTGGTGTGCTGTGCCCGAGCGTGCTGGGCTCTCCCCTTCCCCTCGCCATGCCTCCTGCCTGCTTCGGCCGCCTGGCAGTGTCCTGGAGCCCTGGCTCACTTCTCTCAGCTGCCACAGTGAAGCTGCTCGCATTGCATCTCCACATTCCACTTTGTCTGTATTTCACTAGTTGTACTTATTAAATTATCATGGTTACATGTTTTCTTTCCTGTCAGGGTGGTTCATCAAGGGAAAGAAGCAGAGAATATCATAGTAGACATTCTTTTAGGAAATGTTTGCTTAATTTTGAAAGTTTTTTTTTTAATGGCAATCTTCATATTTTTTAAAATAACGGATTTTTTTTTAACTGCTATGTAAATGTGCACACACTCAAATATAATACATATGCTATTAAATCTTGAAATTTGCTTTCCTCTTAAAGAGGTTTTGTGACATTATATTCATTTAGTTTCTTCCTAATTCTCTGGATGTTTTGTTTTTTTGATCTCTCTCTGTTTCTGCTTTCTGCCCCTAAAATAGGCAAATGTTTCAAGTTCTATCCTTGGGCTAATGGTGCTCTGCCCTGTTTTCCTGAGCATTCTGCCACTTCCACCTCACTTCTAAATGTCTATTTCTAGTGAGAAAAAGATAATGAATATCAACTACAGTATATTTTAAATGTTATAATTGAATACCCCATGGAGTTGAAAACCCAACAGATAAAGAATCAAACTACTTATTTATCTCCCCTCCCCAAGCTTATTTTCTCCCAACCTGTCCATTATTAATAACATCTTCAGACTTTCCTTATTCCTAGCATCTCATAATAATGGTCATTTATTTAGTGATTAAGTATTTGCTGTGTGTGTGCACTGAGCACTTCATTTAATTTCACTTTTCATAACTTCGTTTAATCCTGATGATAAGCCCATAAGTTTGGTGATGGTGTTCTTACTTTATGCTTGAATTGTCTGCAGTTAGGGCGATCAGTTAGCTTGTAGAAGATCACAGATCTGAGAGGCCGGGGTGGGGCCTGAACCCAGAGGCTCTTCTCGGAGCCGGGACTCCGGCCACCGCTTGTTCTGCGTGAAGAACGTGAGTTGAGCCCTTCTGTTGCTAAGCGTACTTTGGATCTCCCCACTGGGGTGTTCTGCTCTGATTGGAATGCCTTTTCTCCTTTTGGTAAATGAAGCTACCAGGTACTATGCTACCGCCATCAAAAACATTTGTGAAGACTTTTTTCTTCCCAAATAGAAGCTGGGAATCTTTCTTCCTGCAAACTTCTGTAGCATTTTATTTTAGCTTCATTTATGCCTTTGATTTCAATTCTATACCTTTTTTTCATGTCTGTCCTGAACATAGAATATAAGCTGTTTGAGGTCAAGGACTACGTCCGATCCATAGTTAGGTCCCCATCAGCCCAGACTGGCTAAGAGCACAGGCTTTGAAGGCAGATAACTTTCCTTTGCCAGACGTTAGTTTGGTGGCTGTTACAGGGTGGGGTGAGAAGAGTCTGTTTCTCACAGGGTTGCTGTGGAGTGACGGGATGAAGCACGCCAGCCCTCACGCAGACACCTGTGCCTCCCTGGGCTTCCTCTGCGTCACTCTCGCGCCAGCCCGTGCCCGTGGTGGCGAGCCGTCGGGGCCGCTGCACACGGAAGGGGTCCTTCCGCGTGTCACTGTCCTTTCGTTGCTCAGTTGCTTCTGACACCTTTGTGACCCCATGGACTGTAGCCCACCAGGCTCCTCGTCCATAGGATTTTCCCGGTTAAGATCACCGGAGTGGGGTGCCATTTCCTTCTCCAGGGGATCTTCCCAGCCCAGAGATTGAACCCAGGTCTTCTGTTTGGCAAGCACATTCTTTTTGGCTGAGCCACCAGGGAGGGCCCCTTTGTATGTGTTAGACCTTGAGAAAAGCAGAAAGTGTCTTTTGTGGTCCAAACAGTAGAAAGTGGTGAGAACGCTGATGGGCGGCCCACAGAGGCGTGGCCCATGCTCTCCTCACAGGCGAAATCTGCCTTGGATGACTCAGCCCCATTCACGGCCTCCCCTGGGGCTTCCCATGGACACCCGAGTGTGTCTTGTCCTCAGCGAAGCCTTCCCTGGCCCTGTTCACGGCCTCCCCCTGGGGCTTCCATGGACCCTTCTTCCTCCAGAGACTGGAGTGTTGGGGCCTTGGCTGCTGCGGGAGGGCTGCCCGCCTTTCTTCCTGTTCCTCCCGGGCTCACAAGATGGCCATCTCTTATAATTACTTGTTTCTTACTATATATTCTTATTTTATTACTTTATTTTGTTTTCAGCTCTTGGCCATAACCCTGGGAATTATTGGATTGCTTGATACTTGATAGGGATTGCATGATTGAAACTCGTTTTTCTGAAAATGCCTCATCAGGGTTCTGAAAGGATATATGTATTAATATATAGGTTTTCCATCATTTTGTTTTGTCCATCAACTCACAATTTATTGTTTTGCTGAGAAATAAGTAGTTTGGGGTTGAAGGACAGAACATTAATAACAGCTCTGGGCTTCTTTTGGAGTTTTCCCAGAGCTAGGAAGATACTTAGAATTGGCTCAGGGAGGCCAGCTGTGATGAGTGCAGTTCAGTCGCTCAGTCGTGTCCGAGTCCTTGCGACCCCATGAATTGCAGCATGCCAGGCTTCCCTGTCCATCACCAACTCCCGTTTACCCAAACTCGTGTCCATCGAGTCGGTGATGCCATCCAACCATCTCGTCCTCTGTCGCCCCCTCCTCCTCCCACCTCCAATCCCTCCCAGCATCAGGGGCTTTTCCATTGAGTCAGTTGTTTCCATCAGGTGGCCAAAGTGATAATAAATTTCCCGCCTGTGATAGTAAAGCTTTTGGGTTTTATCAGCAATGAAGACAGTGCAGAGAGTACCCATATAAACTGGCTGTCGATCGGTGGCTTTTCTGGTGGTCGGTCTCACTGATGTTGCATGCTCTGGCAGTGAGTGTGTGTGCTCACTCGGTAGGGTTCGGTCTATGGGGTGATTTCATAGCCCAGTGTTTAGTATTTGTGGACATCTTTTAGTATACAAAGATGATGTGAATGGAAAGTATGAATGGCAGCGATTTCATTTATGGATTTCTTGTTCTGCACATTGTGCAGGTTAATGTATTAATAGATGAGAAGCCATTATTGGACTGGATGACCTGCTCCTTCCAGCTCCAGAGAACTGGCTTGGGCACGAAGAGATTACTGCATTCAGCTTTTTGGATGTTTAGAATGCTTGCATTTGTGTGCCTTTGAGGGAGCTGCAGAGTTCCTTCATTCTTTAAACTGAAACAACCCCAATTTATATGTATGTAGATTCTGTGAGAGTCAGCTTTCAGTTTGCTTAGTTCTGTACTAAGCCTTTTTACTTAATTTGCAAATAGAATAGTTGGAGCATTTTTTTTTTCGATTCCTATTAATTTTAATAATTGTCTAAATTATGGGCCAAGTAGCCTAAATATTCTCATAAACACTGCTTTTGTAATGCATTATTCAGTAGTGTGGTCTTTACGTTTAGATTCTTGAAGACCTGGACGAGCAAATCTATATCATCACCCTAGAGGAGGAAGCACTCCAGAGACGACTCAGTGGTATGCACTTGTTATATTTATTGTGTATTCAGACCAGAATACAGCATTAGTTAATTCTAAAAAGACAGGTAATTGAGGGGAGAAAGACAAGCCCCTCAGGCCCTTGTGCTGGTGCCCGAGGCTGGGACGGCAGAGGGGCTCGTGCACTTCCCAGGTGAGGCCTGTGTGCTGAGGAGCAGCGGCGCGGGGCCAGGACCCCTCACCGAGAGTCGCTGTGATCTGGCAGGGTCCGTCCAGCGCCTAGACACTGGCCACTAGGCGTGCCTGTCCTCCACCAGAGCCTCACGCGCGACGCGTGTCAGGACTTAGTTACTGGCGTGTTGCAGCTTTGTCCTAGCGGCTGTAACATCCCTTCCTGTGTCTCTCCTGTTGAAATCTCGACTGTGTGGTAGAAAGCAGTGTTTCTTCTATAAGAAGGGGCCACATTAGATTGCTGTACTCAGGAACTCTGTCCTCATTTGGGGATACTGTTCATTACCAGCTGATAACCACATAAGCCTGTCAAAGACTTTAAAATTTAAATTTTCATTACTGATCAGTTTTGGCTTCAAATGATGAACTGGTAAAGAATAGAGTAATGACAGTTTAACAGAGAAATGACATAGTAAAATTTTTTATTTTACTCAAATGATTTTCACCCTGCACTCTTTTCTCCTATGCAGTTTTCTTTTAAATGTTGAAAACTTACCACNAAAACTTACCACCGAGATCAGATTATTAATAGCTAATTATATTTTACAATCATAATTCAAGAGTAGGTATAAAATGGAAGGTTACTTTAACTACACAATATTGAGAAATGGGAGGAAAGATACCTACTTTCTTCAGTTATAGATAGTGAATTTAAATCATCAACCTGAAAATGTTGATATTAGATATCATTCTTAGGTCAAAGAATTTTGGATTGTATCTATTCTAGAGAATTTGTATTGGTAATAATTATATACTTTGATACTGTTAGCTTTTAGACTGGAACTGCATGCATCTTCTATTCTTCTAACTTATTAAAGCTATTTTAACATTTAAACCTATTTAACTTAAGAATTATAACTTTAATCAGTACTGTCAGCTTTCTAATATTTCATTAAAGTAGTTAATATTGTAATGAGCTTGTCTTATTTAGATAATCATGCCACTGTACACTAAATCTGCCTGGATCCTTCAGAATCCATGTCCAGCTGCCCCCTGCAGTGTGGGGTTATGTCTCAACTTACATACGTGCCATTTCTGTCTTACAGATCAGGAGGCTCATATCTAGGAAGGGTAAAATACAGAGCTCTGTGAATTAAAGACTTTGAAATAAGGCTAATCAAAAGAAACCCCAAAATGTAGGGTTTTCTTACTTTGTCCTTCAACAGTGGAGAAAAAAAGTCTCTCCAGCATTTCTTTAGATCCTTAGCTCCTCCAGTGCAGAGTGGCTCTGTTACAGCTAAAGAAACTGAAGAGGAAGCACGTGCCAGGAGTTTAAGGTAGTATACAGTGAGGCAAAGCCCCAGCTAGCACAGTGATGGTGTAGCTTGCAGGGGATTAAGGGTAATGCGGTCTGCGTCTCCCTGGCAGTCCTTTGCCTTCCAACGCAGGGGACGCAGGTTCGATCCCTGGTCGGGGAGCTAAGATTGCAGGTGCCCTGCAGGCAAAAACCCAAAAGGTGAAGCAAGCAATATTGTGACAAACTCAGTAAAGACTTAGAAAAGAAGGATGATATGCTTGCCAGTGATAAGTGCACTTTTATTTCCTGCCGTTTTGGGAGGCGCTGCACTGCTTCTGACCGTCGGTGGTCACTAAGGACCTTCCCAGTGAGACTGTGTGTGGGACACGTGGGGATGAAGCTGTCGCTTCGCCCTTTGCTGCTGGTTAGCACTGTGGACTGACTGTTGACGGTGGAATATAGAGGGTTCTCAAGCAAAATGGACATTTTGATTAATACAAGTTAAGAATTATGAGCTTCAGTAGGTATATTTTTCAGCTGTACAGAGGGAAGAAAAGCCATGATGGGACAAAACCCTATTTTGTAATTTGCTATTTAAGAAAATAGCTTTCCCGATGGCCCAGTGGGTAAAGAATCTGCCTGCGATGCAGGAGACGCAGGAGGTGTGGGTTTGATCCTTGGGTTGGGAAGATCCCCTGGAGGAGGAAATGGCAGCCCACTCCAGTGTTCTTGCCTGAAAAATCCCGTGGACAGAGGAGCCTGGTGGGTGGCAGTCTGGAGGGTTGCAGAGTCAGACACGACTGGACACGCATTTGCTACTAGGAGGTTAGTGCTGGAATCACCCCATGAAGTATATTCAGGACAGTACTCTGTCACATATATTGTGTTGTGATGGTTATCGTATGTTTTAAATCATTCTTAAGTAGTGACGTTTAAGTTTTTACTCTGGGCTATTAAAAAGAATCTCAGGATGGAGTAAAAGATTTTAAAGACTACAGCTTACAGTGGTGGCCCCCCAGGGCTTGTGGCGATGTTTGCTGAGGGCACACTGGTGCTGCTTTCTTGGCGCTCGTGGGCTGATGGGCATCGTGTGTAGCTTGGGCACATCTGCGTGGTTTGCTCTGATCCCAGCTTTGTGGTTACCTGATAAAACATGATACTTGATGTCAAAAGGGACTTAATTGTGGGAATAACAGTATTTTGTTCTGGAAGATAAGATGACTTGTTGTAATCATTATATGGCTGAGCTCAGTTTCCATGCTGGCGTTTAAGTTATCAGCACAGCGTTGGGATGCACTTGGCCTGCCTGTGACTTCTCCACTGCTCCTCCTTGACACTTGATGGTGCTAGAGGTTTTGTGCTTGTTAATAGTGTTGTTACTTCTTAAAAGACAGTAACAAAGTAAAGCTAACTGGTACAGTTAACAGAGAAGCTGGCCTGCTACCAGCCTGCCCCCCTCTCTCCTCCCTTTTCTGTTCACCACGCTTCTTTCTCTAAGCACCAGACATCCTGCAGGTGAATTTAGAACCCGAGTCTTGAGATTGTGGGCTGGTTAACTGAAGAAGAGGAAGAGAGGTGGTGAGGCTGCGTGAAGGCTGCGTCCAGTGCTGAAGGACCTGACAAGAAGTGGAGGAAGGTGTTGTGTGTGTTTCTGGAGCGGGAGGGAGGCCGTGCAGACCCGCACTGGAGAGGGCAGCAGTGATGGTGCCTTTTGCCCTTGGCCTCTTTCTGGTCCGGCTGAGGAGCCTGGGGCTGTCCTGTGGGCTCAGACTCTGGTCCGCACGTCTCCTTGGGGCCATTTCGGCCCCGGTTCCCGCTGTCCCCTGCCCCGGGACACCCTGCACCAGCTCTGCGGCGGAGTGCGGCCCGGCCGCAGGCCCGCAACACGCGGCCTCCCCTCTTTCTGAAGTCTCGGCTCTCCAGCAGCCCCCAGTGGGGTCCTGCTCGCCGCCCGCACTCCTCCTGGAGCCTGCCTGGGCTGCTCTTGCTGTGTCAGACGCTGAGTCCGTGTCTGCTGGCCCTGCCCTGACTGACCGCGTCTCCTCTCCAGCCACCCTCCCCTCCCAGGCTCGTCCTGCTCCCTGCGGGAGGACGCACGCTGTCCGCTCTTGCACGAGCGCACTCTCCCCTGGGCTGGCCAGGCCTCGGTGGTTCCGGCCTCCCCGCTCTGGGAAGCCCCTGGAGCCCTCCCTTCTAATCGCCGCCCAGCTGCTTACTGCCGCCATGCGAGCACGGGCCTCGTTGCGCACACGCGCCCTGCTGGTGTGACCTCGGCACCTGACGCCCAGCCCTGGCTTCTCCCGCTCCCTGCCCGCAGCCGCTCAGAGCGGACACCTTTCACGCACGCGTGCGCTCACCCTCGTAACTTCTCGCCCCGCCGCTTGCCCCCGCCTTCCCCCCGTCCCGGGCTTCACCGCATTGCACTGGCGCCAGGCTGCCGCAGCCAGGGCCTCGTGTGCGCCCGGCCCGCCGCACTCCCCGTGCTGTGCGCGCCGGCGAGGCCGCGGCCTCCGCCCGACGGCTGCTCACCGCTGACCGGCCGCCTGACCTTCCCGCCTGTCTGAGCACACAGCCTCTAGACGGCTCGCGTCTTCTCTTCTCTCAGACCTCCCTCGCCGTCACTCTCAGCTGGTAACTCGGCTTCCTGTTTGTCGAGAAAGCAGAAGCCCTCCCGGCAGAACTCGGGCCTTCGCCTGGGTCTGCCCGCGCCCGGCCGCTGGGCCGAGGCTGCGGCCGGCCCTCCTCCCGCCCGCGGGACGGCTCCGGCTGGGCTGCCGCCTCTCCCAGAAGCGCCTGGCTCCCTTCCGTCCGCACAGGAAGCACCGTGATCTTTCTCAACAGAACGAAAGGACAAGTAGAGGAGAAGGGAAAGGAAGCGTCCTCAAAACAGCTGACCTAAGAAAGAAGTGGAAAACGGTTACAACTTCGGAACGGTTTCTCAGAAAGCTCTTTCCCTCCAGTTAGAGGTCAAAGCGCAGTTGTGTGAGTTTTGAGCCAGGGCCGTAGGTTAATGACCTGTTACGGCCAGTTTACAGACACAGCCTTGCTCAAAGGTGAGGCCTGGCTCACTCCCGCCTCCGGGGCTGCCGAAGTGCCGGCGCCCGCTGGCCGCGACTGGCAGCCGCATCCCGGCGCCGTCCTCCTGGGGATGCTGCCGCCCGCGCGCTTTCCTGGCCCCGCGCTCCTTGCCCTCCCGCCGGCCGGGCTGCTGCTCCTCAGCCTGCGGCCGGTCTTCCCCGGCCCCCTCCCTCACGTGGGCCGCCCGAGCCTCGGCCCTGGCGCGCCCCTCTGCTGCCCTCCCGGCCGGCCCTCCGGCGCCGGCGCCGTGGCTGCTGGCCCCCAGCTCTGCAGAGCCGGG
Source organism: Redunca redunca (assembly GCA_006410935.1). Lineage (NCBI taxonomy): Eukaryota > Metazoa > Chordata > Mammalia > Artiodactyla > Bovidae > Redunca > Redunca redunca. The sequence goes on along the minus strand of SJYQ01010219.1, from coordinate 387,840 downwards.
TGTCTGGTGCACGCTCCACTGGACTGTCCAGTTGGCGTCCTGAACACATCTCGTCCGAAATCAGCTCAGTCGGCCTCTGCTCACATGGAGCCATCCCTGCAAGTGGCAGACCCGATCTTCAGGTGCCCAGGCGAATTCCTTGGAGGCTCTTCATTCCTGTGTGGATGCCTTCGCAAAGTTCTCGCCTCTGGCTTCAAAGGCTCTCCAGCATCTGACCACGCTTTACCCCTTGCCCCGCCGCCTCCCTGGTCCGAGCGCCGGCCAGTCACCGCTGGCTGAGCTGGTGCAGATCCCCGTGGGCTCCCTGCGCCCATCCTCAGCCTGCGAGGCAGGAGAGCCCTCCCTCCCTCACAGGCTCCCGGCTGCCCCCGGCTCCTGCAGGCGCCTTGCTGCCTCTGCCTCTCAGCTCTTTACCTGCCAGGCCCCTTCCCCGTGGGCTTTCCCGCGGGTGAGCCTCGGGGCCAGTGCTGCCAGGCCTGCCTCCCCTCCAGCACTTCTTTTCTCCTTCCCCTCAGTCACTGAGGTACTGCTCATTTCTCATACTGCCCTTCTCCCTGCCTGGAACAGGAACTCAGGAGGCAGGGCTGTATGCTGGTTTTCTTCCCGATCCTCTGATACCACCAGGCAAGTGGTGGGTTGGGAGTAAGTGGACAGCTGAAAAGCACACACAGTGATGTGCCATTTTACCATAGATGTGAAAATGAAGAAGTGAAATTTGGTGATAGCATAAACCACCGCACGGAGCAGTGTTTGGAAAAGCCCATTGTAGACACCTCTGGAGATAAGCCAGGACAGAGGAGCTGGAGACTGTGTGGTGTTAGTGAAGGAAAAGGAATAAAGCGACTTTCCCTCTATTGTTAAGCCATGAAATTGGAGCAGTCACAGCCCATTTCTACGCCAGGACCCCTGAAGAGTAGCCCAACAGAAGTCCCATTACATTAATCTTGGTAGAAAATCTTTTGTAATTCCTTCCCAGGATTAAGATACATATACATTAGCCTGTTTAAATGTTTAAGTTGCACAGCAGCATTAATTGAAATAATTAGCTTTTGTGTGTATAGCCTATGGGTGTACTGGGTAACTTTAGAAGTACCTAATGAACAGGAATTATTTTTTGTTGTTTAAGTTCAAAACCTTCACAGTTCTTTTAATGTGATTTATTTTAAAATATAGCCTTTGAACTTAATGATTCAATTCCATTTTTTATGTACTATTTTCATCTTCATGATAAAATGTTAGTATATCACCTTTGGTGGCAATTACTTTTCCTGCTTCATTCTAATCTTTTTAAAAGCTTTTTCCATTGAGGTTTGTACTAATTATTTACTCTTAAGAGCACAGAAGATGTACTGATTTCATTTTTGCTGTATTTTTGTATTATGTAAAAGATGGAAAACTCCCACACATCCTCATTTTTTGTGGACCTCAGTAACCTGTCGCCCTCGAACCTTGTTTATCCCTCAGCCCAGTTTACCGGGCAGTCTGTGCTTGCTCGGAGCGGCGGCGGCCTGTCAGGCTCTCCCGTCGTCACAGGGAGCGTGCGTGGCTGTGTGGCGTCTCTCGTGCCACTCTCCGTGGCGTAGGGATGCGCTGGGCTTCACCTCAGGCCCTCAGCGCTGCTCTCATCTCGCCTTGCCCTCAGCATTCTTTATAGTCTTGCAGTGGTTATTCTGTTGGTTATGCCACTGATGGAAGAGTCACTCTGACTGACCAGACTCTGGGAGTCATAGACAGTGTGAAGTTGATCAGATACTGACTTTCATCAAGAACATGCATAGCAGAGATCGTTGACACTGAATGACCCCTTTGGGGGCAACACTGTGACAGAAGAAAGGATTTAGTAATACCTTGACTTTATGAACTAACAGAAAAGAATATTAATTCTACTGGTAATACTAATTAAATGGTTTCTTTTAGTAAGACACCGAAATTTGGGTCCAAGGGTCTGAAACTGTAGGAGACATCTTGTTACAATTTATTCAGCTTCTTGGGCCATAGAATCGCTTCCATGACAGTAAAACATGGCCCAAATAGTGAGATGAAGATGGGATGAAGCGAGGTGACTGAAGCGATACAGGACCAGTAGGTGGAGAATGCTCTGAAATAATTCAGAGTCAAGCGTGCATTCTCTGAAACGGAGGTTGCTCTGTGTAGGCGACCTAGATTTGTTAGCAGGAGACAAATTTAATGCACATGAGCTGCTTGTGTAACCACACCCAGGTTATGATGGTGTTCCCAAGTAACATGGAAAGTAATCTTAACACCTTATCTGGCTTGAGGTACACCACTGCCTTGCAGCTAAAGTAGGAAAAAAAAGGGCCAAACCTTTCACTGGACACAGTTTCATATCATGTTCCTAAAGTTGTTTAATATTCTGCATATTGCCTGTGATCATTTTATAAGGAAAGTATTTTGCATTTTCAAAACTGTGTTGGGTATAAAAAAAATCTCATATTACTTGGTTCAGTAACTAGCCATATTTTTGTGCATATGTCAGAAGTAAACAAACTATTTTAACAAATGTTAGCATTGCGAATGGAATAGAAATGGATGTAGAGTTTTTGAGTGTATGACTTGTCTGTCTCCTCTGTAGATGGTAATAGTGTTTGTTCATGCCCAGGTAGATGTTTTAGACATTGCATGTCCAGGCTTCAGTTTTCAAAAGCTTTGTGGGGTCTGTCTAATCACCAGTGGCTTTATGGTGTATAGTAATTGGTGTTTGCTTAGGGGATGGAGACTGTTCATTCTATGAATTATTAGGAGTCTTGGGTTTTAACAACAAACTCGTTTGTCTAAGTGACTAGGAATAATGAAAAGTATTTGAGTGACCTCACATTCTTGGTGACAGAGATAACTTTGGTCAGTTCAAAGTACTAAATCAAAAATTTAAAGAATTGCTTAGATAATAGCTTTTATGACTAGCTTTCTTTTGTCTGTGCACTAAATTTAAAAGTAAATGAAACAATATATACTAGAGGCATCTGTTTCCAAGTAGTAATCATCAGAAACTAAGCTTAGGGCCCTGGATTGTTTAGGGTACTGATTTGTTTAGGGAGATCGTTCTGTTGCTTCATATTCTTTGAGTTATTTACATAATCATTTGGAGATTTATATTGGTTTTTAGAAATGCAGCATTATATATCGTACAGTAAGTAGTGTCCTTTAATATATGAATACGTGGCCGTTAAGGCTCTCTTACATATTAAGAAAAGGTATGAAGACAGCCTAATTGTTGAAATGCTGGACTTTGGGAAATTTTGTTATCTTGGGAGGAAAATATTTTCAATGCCACACTAGTTTTTCAGCTTAAGAATAAAGCTGGAAAAAGTTGCCTTCAGCTATTAGTTTTCCTGAATCCAAAGAGACGGGTGGGGCAGGATCAAAAATACTCATTTGATCAAAGTTATTGGCTCTGAAGGTATTCTTACCTGTGTAAGAAAGATGAAAGGTGTTGTTTTTATTGCATGCTAGTAACAGTGTAATTTTGAACTAATTGGTGGTGCACTGCCAATCACCTAGGGGAGTGCAAATAGATGCTCTTACGACTCCCTTTGAGGTAGTGAAGTCTTATGTTGAGGCTGGAAGGAAAACAGAATAATACCGTTAAATTGACCTTAAATGAGCTGCTTTGTGGTTTTCTTGGAGAATCCCTTTTTATTTTTCATGACTAGTCCAAACAGGTTTTGTCTACCAATTTGACTCATTGACTAGACAGGGCTGACATTGAACACTTTAGATTCATTTTGAAATAAAGTAATGATAATACGGTTCTTTAGGATATTTTGATGATTTTGTTGGTATAATTTAAATTTGTGGAACATTCCAGTCTTGTTTGCGGTGTGTCATGATTCCTTACAAGAGCCATCATTTCCTTTTATACTGGAATATTCTGCCCAAACAAGCTTACTTTTCTCATGTAGGTAATGAGATATACAGTAAAAGGTGGTGATGTCTTTGAAAATTGTGTTATTCTAGATGAAAATCTAATCATTTAGTAAAACCATAATTTTTTTTAAGGACAATAAGAATGTAATCTTGATTTTAGTGTGCAGGTCACTCAGTGTTTTTTAAACTACCTATTGTGTGCCTAGCATTGTGTCATCAAAAAAATAAAAACTGTTACAGAAACATCACTTCAGTTATTTTCCTTTGAAAACTTTGATTGGCTTAGACATCTGTACTGAGCTTTTTAGATACCACACCCACAAAGTAGGCATTTATGTCTTAATTTTACATTAACAGCAGGAATACTGTCTACTCTGATTCCCTTTCAGAATCCTGAATAGTCATCAGATTATTATTTCTAGCAGTGAACTGGTTACTGGAATTATGCTTTTCTTTATAAGCATAGGGGATGAAACATAGTTTGGGATTGTATTTGTAATTTATTAGGTGTAGAAGTTAAATGAGCATTAGCTACACATCCATACCATATAATTTATAAAGAAATGGAATGAAAGTAAAATGTTCTTACCTCTAAGACTATTAAATTCAAAGCTACTTGAAAATCTTATAATGCTGTGCCGTCTTAGTGTCAATCTCTTTGTTATACAGAAGTGTCCATTAATTCTGTAACTTAAGTGTCTGTCTTTTGCTTTGGTTGCCGGAAGCTCTGGATTTGCGGTAGCAGTGTAGTAGTTTGGGGGCGCACTACCTGAATACCTCTCTGCTATCTTTATCCCCGTTCTCTAATCAACTGTATATTGGGAAGCAAAAAAACTCGTGAGTTCTGGAAATAGTGTATAATGTTTTAGCGCTTTCGAGACCTCAGGTTCTGCAAAGGGGAGAGGATTGGATTTCTGTCTCTTTAGTGATGGGCAGTGGTGAGGACGGAAGTGCAGCGGGACGGTCCTTCCCTTTCCTAGAGACCCAGGCAAGACGGGCGCTGCCTGGTCCCGCAGGAGGGCTTAGCGCGCCGCGCCGCCTTGGGTCGTTGGCCTGAACCCCCTCTGGAGTCTCTCCCTTTAAGAAAGGAGTGCTGTGTGTGCCGAGAGAGGCCGAGCGCGGAGCCTTCCTCCTCCCAGTCGGTGTTTCTGGCCGGCTAAGCCCTAGTCCCCGGAGCTGCAGTCGCCGGCGCCGCAGACGCGCCGCTGGCGGAGGCCGGTCTGCCCGGCGGAGGGTGAGGGGCGGGGGCGGGGGCAGCGCGGCCGGGCGTCTGCGGGGCCGAGCCGGGGCCGGGGCGAGCGTCCGCAGGCCGCGCTTCCGGCTGCGCCAGCTGCTGGAGAGGCGAGGCGGGGTCGCCCTCGGCCCCCGGAGCGGCACAGGCCATCACAGAGATGGCGCTAGGGCCGGGCAGAGGCTGCCTGGAATTCGGGGCAAGCTCTGAAACTGAGGAGGCGAGAGGCGAGGCGGTGCGTGCGGTGCACCGGGCAGGGCCCCGTGGAAGCGCCGGGCCCCCCGCAGCCTGTGCGCACGCTGCCTTCCGTGGGCACGGGCCCTGCGCACTGCTTCCGGGAGGGCCGCGGCCACCCTGCGTGGCGCGGTGGGCAGGCGCCGGCCGCCACAGCAGCGTGAGGAGTGAGACGCGGCAGGCGGCCCCGGAAGGCGCCGAGGCGCAGGAGCGGCGCGGGACTGGCCCGAGGAAGGGCCCCGGGCCCGCGCGAGGAAGGGCCCCGGGCCCGGGAGCGGCGGCCGTCTCCCGCAGCCCGCTCTCCCTGGAGTCTGCAGAGGCGCGGTGCTGCCCCGCCTCCGCGAGGGAAGGCAAGCCGGCAGTGCTGCGTCGAGTCGCTGAGTTCACGGTGGCTGGTTACAGCAGGAGTGGAAAAATGATGCAGTCCTTCTGAAAACGGAATCAGTCATCTGGTAGAACCCAGTGAGAGGAAGGAAAGTGCAGAGAGGAGGAAGTCAGTAATGAAACAATAGACGTGGACTACAGAGCTAATACAGCTTGTCTCAGTAACATCCAGAGGGAGGAAAAAGAACTAGGAAAAAAGCAAATAAATAATAGAAGAAGTAGTCAGTGAGCTAAGGGTTGAGTGCACATCAAAAAGGTCGCAGAGTCCTAGGTAAGATAATTAGCAAGAAACTGAAAAGATCCAGTTATCCTCTTAGATTTGTGAATTCTAAGAATACTGATAATGATGATACAAAAAGGTTTACTGGCTTTCACATGGAAGAGTCACTTACAAAGGAGAGAGAGAGAAGAATTAAACTTCCCATGTATCACCTGTTAAGGATTACTGAGTACTCTGGAGTCTTAAGGGTGCAGGGAATACAGCAATTAAAAATTTATGCATTTCTAGAGACGTCATGTACCTATTAGGACAGAAAAAGGCATTCATTTGTCTATTCGTTTTAGAGTAGTATATTTACTGACTAGGTACTATTCTCCTCATTAAAGATATGGTAGCTCCATACCAATGGAAGAATGTAGTAATAATCAGTTAAACTAAGTATTTTTAAAACCACCTCAGCACAAACCATGGTTTGGGAGGGGTGGGTGGAAAGCAGTGAGAGAATGGTTTCTAGTAAGCACTGAAATTTCACCTTGGTAGGGCATCAGTTACCTACCTAGTAAGGTTTCCCTGTGGGGTTTTATCTTGAAACAAATACAAGTCTTAAGTCTGTGTGCTCAGAATGAGAAAGTAACCACTGAAGTGTAAAATTAACGTGAGGGAAAAGAATAAACAGAAATTCCACTTGCTGGGGGAAGAACAAATGATAAGCAAACTAAAATAAAAAGGAATCACGAAATCACGTGAAAAGGGGGAGGGCATCACTCTCGGTCACCAGCCAGCTTGTGGGCAGCGGGGCTCAGGGCCTGGGTGTCACTGATACGCTGCTGGAACACCCGCCTTGCAGCCCGCCCACTCTGTGTGCAAACTTCCAGTTACATGAAACTGTCTGCTTATTTTTGAGGTGAGTTTTCAGACAAGCACAGACCTAAAAGAAGGAGAACTTGAGCAGAGAAGGCTGCACAAATGTTTTGAAATTTAGTAGACCTGAGAGAATTTTAGAAGTGACTAATTCAGCAGACCCAAGGAAGCTGAATCCTACACCACCTGTCCTTGACTAATACCCCAACCCCTGAAGGTCCCCGGAGTGCCAGCAGCAGACACCTGCCAAAGTGGGGCTGAATGGGGCGGATTAAGACAAGGCGGGCGGGCTGAAAAGCCTGCTCGCGAAGGAGTTTGATCCCCCGTCTCTCCCCTCTGTACAGAGCCTCAGACCACTGCCTCTTCCCTACCCCAGCAGCAGGGGGAGTTACTTCCAAAGAAAGGAAGCCTGTGGCCTGGGCCTGGGTCGGGGAGAGGTGGATGGATGAGCTCTTACAGACTACATGCCTGGCCCGGCGCTCTGCGCTGGGACAGCTGAGCTCTAAACCCCGAGATGGTCAGAGGCGTCTTCTCGGGGGACTCCGTCTGTCCAGGTGAGCCTCCCAGGCTCCTGGCAGTTGGGTGCCCATGAAGAACCTGCGGGAGCACCCAACAGGAAGTCTTGTTGCAATTGCAGAGTTTCAAACCAAATTATCATTTTAGCGCTTCCTTCCTAAGTATGAACCGACAACTCAGACTCACCAGACTTAAGAGGAAGACTTCTTCCAGGAAAGTAGGAACCAAGATAAACACACAGTAAAGGATGCTGGGGGAGGACAGAGCACGCACAGGATAAGAACGCACGCAAGTAAGCCTGTCGTTAGCGCTCCGTGAGAGACGGGACTGCGTCCATGAGAAAGGCCAGGATTCCGTAGAGATGGAACAGCTGGCGAAAGAAAGGGCTCCTTGAAATTTAGAAATGGTAATATGTCTAAAAGATTGGAAGATAAAGAAGATGGGTCAGAATGGGCAAAAATAAGGTGGAGTTAGAATGTTAGAGAACCAGTTCAGGACATCTATGTCTAGTCAAGGCTATTGTTTTGCCAGTGGTCATGTATGGAGAGTTGGACTGTGAAGAAGGCTGAGCGCCGAAGAATTGATGCGTTTGAACTGTGGTGTTGGAGAAGACTCTTGAGAGTCCCTTGGACTGCAAGGAGATTCAACCGGTCCATTCTAAAGGAGATCAGTCCTGGGATTTCTTTGGAGGGAATGGTGCTAAAGCTGAAACTCCAGTACTTTGGCCACCTCATGCGAAGAGTGGACTCATTGGAAAAGACTCTGATGCTGGGAGGGATTGGGGGCAGGAGGAGAAGGGGACGACCGAGGATGAGATGGTTGGATGGCATCACGGACTCGATGGACGCAAGTCTGAGTGAGCTCCGGTAGTTGGTGATGGACAGGGAGGCCTGGAGTGCTCCGATTCATGGGGTCGCAAAGTGGCGGACACGACTGAGCGACTGAACTGAACTGAACATCCAACTAATAGGAATTCCAAGTGGGGAGAGCAGAGAAAACGAGATGGAGGAGATGACAACGTCAAGCAGATGCCCCAGCCCTGAAGGATAGGAACTCGGGGATTGAAAGCGCTTACCCAGAGCCCAGCCTGGGGCACAGGAAGGACTCCCGACAGCTGGACAGCGGTCCGTGTGTTCTCTGGGGGAAACGAGAAGCAGTTCACACTCAGGCCCAGCAGGAAGGAGAGCTTCACACCGCTCAGAGCCATCACTGGGAGCTGGCAGATGGTGGAGCCGTGGCATCACAATTCTGATGGATAAGTAGTTTTGCCCTGGCTAATAAATAATAATGGAGAAGGCAATGGCACCCCACTCCAGTACTCGTGCCTGGAAAATCCCATGGACGGAGGAGCCTGGTGGGCTGCAGTCCATGGGGTTGCCAAGAGTCGGACACGACTGAGCGACTTCACTTTCACTTTTCACTTTCATGCATTGGAGAAGGAAATGGCAACCCACTCTGGTGTTCTTGCCAGGAGAATTCCAGGGACGGGGGAGCCTGGTGCGCTGATAAACCCATCATAAGTTGAAAATCCCTAACCTACCAAACACAGTTTAGCCTGGCCTACCTAAAATGGGTGCTCAGAGCACTGTGCTTTTCGCACTTACGTTAGCCTACAGTTGGGCCGTGTTATGATGAAGTGTTGCTAGAAATATAAATCATTACAATAATTTATTATCACGTTTGAGGGGGAAGTAACCTTTAAATATCTTTTAAAACTATAAATGCTCATATTGTTTGACTCTGCAGTCTAAATTTTGAGAATCTGTCCTACAGAAGTAATAAAACCGGAATGTGCTGTGTGTGCCTAGTAGAATGTTCATAGTGGCAAAAAAGATTGAGGAAAACCTGAATATTCATAAACAGAATAATTGTGGATAAAATTGCCATATGTCCATGCTCAAATATTTATTCAGCTGTTAAGTTGGGGCTATTTGTCAGCATGGACATATCATTAACTAGGAAAGCAGGTGGTGAAATAATGTCTGATTTTCCCTATTCTTATAAAATATATAGTGAAGACTGTGAATATGATGAAATATGTATCTGTGAGTATGTACTTGCAGATGGAGAAAGCCTCACCCAAGCTGCTGGCAAATTGTCCCGTTCGGGAGGTGGGATGAGGAGGAGGCAATTTTGATCTTCTTTCACCTTTTATTACAAGCACATGATGCTTTTGTAATTAATTTAAAAATTAATAATAGATCAAATAAGAGTTCTACCAGAGAAGACTTTTTCTAGGAATCATGTAGTGTTTAATCATCAAGCACTTGGAAGTTTTTCGGGGTACAGAAGGGGATGTATGTTTCTGTGAATTGCAGCAGCCTTTGTTTTCATTATCAGTAATCAGGGTTGGCAAGGTGTTTTCTGTATTTTCATTAACTATGAAGGCTGCCTGTTCTGGATTCTGCCGTTCCACTTCTAAAGTGTGCTTGCTTTCACCAGGACTCTCTTCATCAGTGGAATATAATGTAACAGAGTTGGAACAAGAACTTGAAAATATAAAGATTCTGAAGAAAAAATTAGGTATTGTACATTTTTTTCCTTTTTTCCTCGACTTATGTATTGGACTTTGTTTCTTATTAAAGACTTTACTGTAGTCTGTAATACTTTTAAAAATTATGAAATCTCTGTGTTACAAGCTTTCAGTCTGCATAAAACCATTAATAAAGAATGTCTTTTAATTTGGAGGAAGGATGAACATGGACTTATTCACTGTTTCAGTTGCTGTTCTGTATGTGTACAAGATGAGTTTTCATAGATGATGCTCAAATACATCCCTCCACTCTCTTTCACTTGTACTATTTCTGACAGGTAGTCTTCTGTTCTCACCTTTCAGTGCCTTTTCCCCTCGTATCTCCCCTTGAGGTGTGGGGCCTTCCTTGAGTATGTGGCTTGATGCCTTTCATCCCCGCGGGCAGCTGGCCCTCGTCTCATCAGACGCTGCGGCTGTTCCTTTTCTGTTACATCCCTGGGCTTCAGTCACCGGAGGCTGGGCCTTCTCGCCCTCCTATTTTCCTGTTTCCCTCCTTTTTAATTTATGTGCTTTGGTCTGATATTTTCTACTGATCTGTCTTCCATTTCACTCTCTTCAGCCATGTCACAGCTGCTGTCAGAGCCGTCTGTTGAACCCTGAACTTCAGTTCCAGTTTTTCAGGTCTAGACTTTCCCTGTGGTTATTTCTCTTGATTCACACTGTGGCTTCTCCCTGGTGCTGCTTATGCCGAGCGTGTCAGTTACTAGTAGCTGCTGCAGAGCTGCTTCCTTTCATGCCCAGGATCGCGGTCCGCTGCCAGTCTGCTTCTGTTGCCTTCTTTCTCTGTCCTGCCTCCTGGTAACGTTTCTCATGTGAAACTGCAGAGACTCGGCATGATGCTTGTTCTTATTGAGAGGATTTACTTTCACTTCTGGGTAGAGTTAGAGTAGGGGCAGTTAGTGTATGGACAGGTCAGTCTTGTCTGTCTGGGCTTAAAGTCATTTGAGACTGGGTTTTGGTCTTCGTGAGGGCTTGTCTGTTTCCGATTTGTCCTTCCTCCTTGGGTACAGCTTGTCCTTGGTCCGGCTAAAAGCCTGCTTGTTCTGTTGTCGACTCTGACCCCACCTTCTTCACACAGTGTAAGCCTGACAGAAGCAGTGCTCGGCTTCTCTGCCTGCTTCTGCCCCCTTTGGTTCCTCTTCTCAGCCGCTGAGCCACTGATGCCTTGAAGGGGAAAGTAGCTGAGTGTTTTTGCTCTTTCCTTTCCCTGTGAGCACAGCCTCTCAAATTCTGGCCACCTTGGTAGCTCCCAGCCCTTCTTGTGTCTCGCTGGCTCTGCCGAGCGTGCTGGAAGCTTTGCTCCAGGGTCATTCTCTTTTGCCCTCAGTTCAGTTCAGTTCAGTCGCTCAGTCCTGTCCGACTCTTTGCGACCCCATGAATCGCAGCACGCCAGGCCTCCCTGTTCATCGCCATCTCCCGGAGTTCACTCAGACTCACGTCCATCGAGTCCGTGATGCCATCCAGCCATCTCATCCTGGGTCATCCCCTTCTCCTCCTGCCCCCAATCCCTCCCAGCATCAGAGTCTTTTCCAATGAGTCAGCTCTCCTCATGAGGTGGCCAAGGTACTGGAGTTTCAGCTTCAGCATCATTCCTTCCAAAGAAATCCCAGGATTAATCTCCTTCAGAATGGACTGGTTGGATCTCCTTGCAGTCCAAGGGACTCTCAAGAGACTTCTCCAACACCACAGTTCAAACACATCAATTCTTCGGCGCTCAGCCTTCTTCACAGTCCAACTCTCACATCCATACATGACCACAGGAAAAACCATAGCCTTGACTAGACGGACCTTAGTCGGCAAGGTAATGTCTCTGCTTTTGAATGTGCTGTCTAGGTTGGTCATAGCTTTTCTTCCAAGGAGTAAGCGTCTTTTAATTTCATGGCTGCAGTCACCATCTGCAGTGATTTTGGAGCCCCAAAAAATAAAGTCTGACACTGTTTCTACCGTTTCCCTATCTATTTCCCATGAAGTAATCGGACCGGATGCCATGATCTTCATTTTCTGAATGTTGAGCTTTAAGCCAGCTTTTTCACTCTCCTCTTTCACTTTCATCAAGAGGCTTTTTAGTTCCTCTTCACCTTCTGCCATAAGGGTGGTGTCATCTGCATATCTGAGGTTATTGATATTTCTCCCGGCAATCTTGATTCCAGCTTGTGTTTCTTCCAGCCCAGCGTTTCTCATGATGTACCCTGCATAGAAGTTAAATATGCAGGGTGACAGTATACAGCCTTGACGTGCCCTCAGCGTCTCTGTTATTCCCCAGCCTTGTGGGTGTGTTTGGAAAACGCTGTGCAAGGGGGCGTGGTGCGTACTGAGGCCCCGTCAGGTCACCTGGCAGAGAAGGCCCTCAGCTTCTGTCATCATGGCAGCTCTCTGATGTCTTCACACACACTGCTTTTTAAAAAATTAAATGTGATCCAGCTTTTCCAGTTGTGGCATAAGGATTGGGGTGATACTGGGTAGACTTAGTCACTAGAGTTTTGCTTCTAGCCTTTAGAAAACCAGGAGTGTTTAGGTGTGGGATTAGAGGGGATTCTTACCCATGTTACCTGGTACTCCAGATCTCTGCCAGTGTGTCAAACTGTCAGTATGTAAACATGTAAATTAAAAAAAATACAGAGATAACTATTTTCAGCAGTAAGCTGTATGTCCACAATATATTTCATTAATAATTGAAAAGTCTTGCAGCATTCTCTATTGGTTCAGACAGTAAAGAATCTGCCTGCCATGCGGGAGACCTGGACTTGATCCCTGGGTTGGGAAGATCGCTCTAGAGAAGGGAACAGTAACCCACTCCAGTATTCTGGCCTGGAGAATTCCATGGACAGAGGAGCCTGGCGGGCTACAGTCCATGGAGTTGTAAAAAGTTGGACATGACTGAGCAACTTTCACTTCACTTAGCAGTGTTAAGATCTGAGCATCATAGGACTGAGCTGTATTTAGTGTAGCAAACTGATTTTAACAGTTTTTGGAAGAAAATTAAAAACAGTTTATGGCTTTAGGATAATATTTATGTAAAAATAATACATACTGTTTGTGGCAGTAGGGAATGAAAACGTAAATCTGGAGAGAATTTTTAGAAATTGCTGAAACATTCATTATATTTGTTTTTCCTTCTAATAGAGAGGCGCAGGAAGGCTTCAGCATGGGAAAGGAACTTGGTGTATCCTGCTGTTATGGTTCTTCTCCTCATTGAGACAGTAAGGGTTTATTTGCTGTTAAATAAAGCAAATTATTTTCTATTTACTTTAGCATTTGTGTATGGCAGTAAATAGGATTTAGCTAGGATTCCCCTAGCTAAATGTTTTCAGGTAAACTGGTTTTCTGTCAACAGGCTTGAAATCCATGTATGCTGGTTTTTTTCTTGGTAAAAACTCAATAGAGCAAGAATTAAAATTAAGGGGAATTTTTAAAAAGTTCTCGAGATTATCTGTTTCCTTGTAAAAGCAGGAAGTTCATTCTTTTGTTTCAGTTGAAAATTAGGAAGAGACCTGGTGTTGCTGACGCCTGGCTCAAGCTCTGCGTTAGGGCATGAAATTACTATGTTTGTTCTGTAACACTGTACCCATCTGTTACACATGTGCAGTTGGGGCTTTCTAGTTGGTGAGATTGGTTAATAAATGGACCTATGTTCCTAGCTTTTGTCTTAAGCTTTGAGATTACAGTACTTTGCAGAATTTTTGAGAATTCACTCTGAAATTTTTATGGTCTCATTCTTTCAGGTTTATATGTAGAATTTTGTCCTTAGCGCTTTTCCTCTATTTTGAAGCATACATTTGGTTGGTCACCGAGATTTTAATACATGTATATTGCAAAATGTCTCTGGGACTCAGGACTGAGGGCGCTTGTTCTCTTGCAGTCCACTTCTGTCCTCCTGGTGGCTTGCAACATTCTTTGCCTGTTGGTCGACGAAACAGCGATGCCCAAGGGAACAAGGGTAAAGTAGAGCGCTCACTGTCTTTCTTTTACTGGAGTACCCGTGTCTGCCCCAAGTGTTTCAAACAGGTGGATGAAAGCACCCACCTTCATGTATGTATGCACTTCAAGCTGTATGAACTGCTTTATGCAAGAGCTTTCGTAAACAGTGTTTATAAACTATGTTTTTTGTTTCTAATTTCTTATTTTAGATTGTCTGGGCCTTGTATCAAGTATCAGAGTTTCCTTTTATACTTTTTATTAGAGTTTATCTTTGTTTTACTGAACTTCATATTTGTGATCCTTTAAGAAAATGTATATTGTGTAAAATAGTGAAATATAAAGAGTTTATATTGAGATGATTGGATGGCATTGTCGAGTCTATGGACAAGAGTTTGAGTAAGTGCTGGGAGTTGGTGATGGACAGGGATGCCTTTCGTGCTGCAATCCATGGGGTCGCAAAGAGTTGGATACGACTGAGCGACTGAACTGAACTGAAAGAGTTTATTAGATGGATTCATTGAGTTTGCAAAAGATCCAAATATGGTTGTAAGGACTCATGCTTCAGAAGAGTTAGACATTATGTGAACTTGAATCAAAATGTTCAGTTGCTGGAGGGAGTCAGATGTACATGTTTTCACAGATTGACTTAATTTTTTCTCTTTAAAAAATTAATGATTTTATTAAATTCCAGAAGTTAGTCTATTTATATATATTTTCCATATGGAAGGTAGTTCCCACTAAATACTCATATAAGCCTTTCTTTTTCTAGGTGTCTTTATAAACCTTTGGATACTTAAAGTAGCCTTTACGTTTTGACATTTTATTATCCTTTTTGAAGTTAGCACCTTTGCCATTTCCCTGTAGAAATGACTTCAAAACTTTTCCAGACTTTTCATTCTTTGGGCGGGGCGGGGGGGGGGGGGAATTTCCTTAACCCTTTCTAGGATNGGGGGGGGGGGTAATTTCCTTAACCCTTTCTAGGATCTTCTGTCTGGTCTAAGAATTAAATTGAAATGAGACAGATTAACAGAAGAAAACTATTCAGTTATGTGTATAAGGGAGCGCTGTAAGAATAATGAGACCCCAGGACAAGCTGGGCAACTGAGGCTTATATTCCATCTTAGAGAAGAAGAGGGTAGGAGCTTGGGACTTGGGGGGAATGAAGGCAGTTCTCCTGGAGATGGAGAAGCAGCCGTTTGGTAAACAACTGGACCCAGAACAGACTTTGGTCTCCAGGTCCTGCCAGGATCCTGGGACCACACTCAGCCCTGACCCTGGAGGGCCTGGCGATGGTGCTCGTCGTGGACCAGGGCCTCTGTCCACGCTCTTTCAGGCAGTTAAGGGGTGAAGCGGAGGCGGGCTAAAGTGGAAGGCCGGCTGTCTTCTGTTTCTTAAAAACAATCAGCCTGAAGTGACCCTTGCCAGAGAGATGCCTTTTGGGGTAGCAGACTTTGCTTCCCTACACGCCCTTCTCTCTGCACCACATGACCCACTTTTTGTCTCATAGAAGAAAGCCAACATTTATCTTAGTTCCTTTCCTTCAGTCCAAGATGCAGAAGCGAATTCTCTGGGCAGTATTTTCAGTTTAACTCCCTGCCCCCAGCCCCTTCAGCGCCTGGTCACCTCTCACTGCTGGAGACTCCCAGCTCACTCCAGGTTCCTGATCCACCAACCCACAGCAGCAGGGAGCAGCCCTCCCCCCACAGCCTCATCCTCGTCACTGTTTAGACACAGGCCCAGTGGCCCAGCAGGGAGTCCCCTGCCGTGCTGACCTCCGGCTGCTCTTTAACCCAGCTTCATGCAGTGTGCACTGGGTAAGGCCCGAGCCCCACGACACGCTTCTGTACCGTTCCCTTCGTGCATGGCAGACAGGGACACACGCGTGGTAGGCTCTGTTTATGATTGTGTAATGAAATTGGAGCATCTGAAGCCTGCCTGTAGGCCTTCTCTTCAGATAGAGAATGTTTCCAAGGTGTTTTCCATCCGAGTTAATGAGATTTCTATTAGCATTATTTATTTTTCTTCAAAAGATTGATAAAAGTTGACAAATTCTTTGTCCCTTACCTTATTTATATATGAATTTTCAATGAGTATTCTCACTTCTGTATGCCTAAATTAGGTTGTATAAATAATATGTATAATGTTATTTATTGTTTTTTGTTTTTTTTTTCATTAGGCTGACTTTATATTCCTAATTATCCTTATATATCTGTTACATGTCATTGAAGCTGATACCAGAATAGTAGTTCAGAGAGTTGCTTTAATTAGTAAGCTTAGAAAAAACTGTCCCTACTTCAGTAGGAAATGATTTTTTGCCTTTCTGGCCTTTTAATAAATACTGCTTTTCTTGCTTGTTAAGTTCCAGATAAAGGTAGATTTTGCGAATAGATATAATGTCTAGGAAGCAATGTGCAGCATTGCATTTGAAAAATCTGTGTTAGTTAAATCCCTGAACTCCTTAGGGATATGAAACTTTGAAGAGCAGTTCCAGGATGCGCGCATTCACTGTCTCCTGTGGGTCAGTTTACTCCTGACGCACTTGAATTGTATACTTTCTATATGCCGCCTCAGGGTTCAGACGATTGCATGTTCTATTCTTACTGTACTATTACATTTAAAGATTTTTTTTCCCCAAGAGTATTTAGGATTTAACCATAAACGCAGATAAAGAATCTGCCTGCCAGTGCAGGAGACTCAGGAGAGCCGGTTGAATCCCTGGTTCAGCAGGACCCCCCCGGAGGAGGAGATGGTGGTCCACTCCAGTCTAGATTCTCATCCAGGAAATTCCATGGGGTCACAAAGAGCTGGACACAGCTAAACCTGCGTGCACACACACACGCACGCACGTGCGCGCACACACGTAATCATGTCATCTCATTATATTTGAGATGAAACAGAAATGTTTGAGCTTGTTGAGTGTTAACATGTGGCTGATTTCGTTGGTGAATTCAGCCTCATGCCGTGTTTTATTCTCCTTTGAAAGTCTAGATGTTATCCCAGGGTATTAAACATTTCTAATTTCAACTGTCCTATATTTATGAAACAGCAATTTTAGGGAAACCAAATGTAATAGTGTCACTGAATTCTGAAAAGTGTTTTCCCCCCCGCAGGGGCCTGGAATAGGAAATGCTTCTCTTTCTGCTTTTGGTTTTGTGGGAGCTGCACTTGAAATCATTTTGATTTTGTATCCTTTCTTTAACTGAAGTTCTGTCTGTTAACAAGTTTTCTGGGACAGTGGTAATTTACTAAGACACTTTCCTGGAAGAAAAACAAGTTAAGTCTTCCTCAAGCACTCCAAATGGCATTTTGTTTTGTTTTCCTTTGGGCCTGTTGAGAACTCCAGGAAACATTCTTCGGAGAGTTTTTTCCTTGATTCTCACAGCTATCTTATGGTGTCCTCTGTCGTCGGTTTCTACAGCCTCCGATTCTTTGGGAACTTTATTCCCAAGAAGGATGACACAACTATGACAAAGGTAAGGTACTGTTAAGTCTGAGCGGCTGTGCCCCTCTTTCGCCTTCCGAGACAAACGGACTGCTTCATTCAGTGATCGCCCTGAATGGTTCGTTTGCGGTTCTAGGTATTTGTTTGTAAGTTGCGTAAACACACACTGGAAGATTTTCAAAATGCTGAATGAGTGGGAAAAGGATGTGCTCTGTTTAATTTGGATGGTGTCCATTCACTTGTAAATGCAGAGGACCGCAGAGCTTGTTAACCAGCTATAGAAGGCTCCTGAAAGGACCCTTTTTTCCTGCAAAGAAAACGTATTGCTAATGAGTAACTTTGATTGCCTGACTGTACTTCAGGGAGCTTGTTTGAAATCTGAAGAACTTAGTTGCTACAAGTAGTAGAGACAAAGTATTTTAAATTTGAATAATTAAAGCAAGACGGAAGAGTTCTGTTCAGAAACATTGTGTAGTCTGAGGCTAATTTGACTTTCTACAATATGCCATTGGCTTCTGAGTAGCAAAGGCTGTTATCTTATATAGAGACTGCATTTGTAAAATATTCCCACAGGCTGACAATGAAGAATCACAGGAGCGGCTGGCTTCTTTTCTTTTCATCCGATTTTCCTTATTTTCAGCATATTCTAAAGGGGAGATGTTATTTTTACATATCTTTATCTGTATATTTAAAATGTTATAGCTTCCTGAGATATTTAGCATAAGTAAACATAAGTACTAATCTGTGCTTTTGGCATCTTTTATTTATATGAAAGAATAAGTGTAGGATATGTTGAAATAGAATTGCTAGAATTTCTGTGTTTTAGATTTCTAGTTTTTTGGCTTTAAATCTTAGTTTACATTAGAAGTAGATATTATATATCTTGAGCAGTAGTCTTGGCTTTAAAAGGTGAATCTTTTTGAAATCAGCAACCTCTGTCAGTAATGTAAAATGCAGTTTTCTCTTTGTGTCAGGTACTGTAAATACCGTCTAGAACTTACCAATAGAACTTTAAATGCTTGTAGAAAAACTTTCTGGTTCTCTTTTATTTTCTGTGTTGAATAGTATCATTAAGAAGTTAGCAAAGTACCATAGGTAACTGGAATGTACAGTAACTTGCCAGTATGTGAGTGGATTTTACTTAAGCGTGTTCTTTGTAGCTGCCCAATATTCTTCCTGATTTCTCATAACAGATCATTGGGAATTGTGTGTCAATCTTGGTTTTGAGCTCCGCGCTGCCTGTGATGTCAAGAACACTGGGTAAGTTTAAATGAGAACTTTTCACGTAAAGTCTGTACCTTTTCAAGTGTCTTTTCTAAACTTTCTATACTTCTAAACTTTTCCCAAAAGATCACTCTTTGAAATAGATTATTTCCTCCCACGCTATTTTATACCTTTGCTTCTATAATTTATTTGTATATAGGGCTGTACCAAAACAAGCACTTTTATCAGATAAAGACCATTGATTTTTTTTAAATGCTTAGAAATATTCCTTTCCAAACAGTAGTCTTTTTTTTTCACTGACTGGTTAAACTTTTGAGTCCTCTAGTGAGGAAACTGTTAAGTTTTTGTTTTTGTTTTAAATAAAACAACGTTTAATGTCTAGAAAATATTAAATTAATTCTTTCCTACATGAAATGTTTGTAAAAACGTGTAATTTAGTATGTGGTTTAAAAAACTGATACTCTGTGAAACGTACTTTAAGCTGCTTTTATGTCCAGGGCATGGGCTTGAAAGCAGTGAGGTCTTCGAGGGCACTGACATTGCCGCACTGACTTAAAGGGCATGCTTTAGCTCCTTAGCTCTTACTTGCCTGGCATTCATATCGTTTCCTTAATTTCTCTGTGTACAAGAATATTTTGGTCATATTTCAAAAGTACATTTCCACTTTGTCGTTGAAACAGCTGAGTAAATCTTCATCTGATGTTCTTACCTTTTGTGAAACACTGTAGCAGACTCTATTCTCAGTTACTGGCTACATATCATTTCAGACAAAAGTTCCCACTGGGCAGTTCTGCTCCATTTTCTAGTCTTAGATTTTGACTTCAGTGTTCACAAATTATTTTTAAAAATCCCATTATTCAACCTTAGCAACTAGCTAATGACAAAAATTGCAAGTAACTTTGAATTGCTTTTGTTTTAGCTCTTATGTTGCCTCCATTATTTATTCAAAACTTATAGCTCTCAGGGATGCAGGCTGTGCCAAGAAAGTATAAGCGTCATAGTGATCTTCATGATTCTTACAGAGAATTCCATATTTTAGTAAAAAGTGAAATCTTAAGTGTGAGTGTAAAAGGGACTGCCTTTCCCACAGACTAACACAAAGCCCATTTACTTAAGAGGCCTTATTTCCTTCGTGTTTGCGTTATAGGGCCTGCTACTGTCTTGACATCTGCTTATGGTGTGCTAATCTTGAAAATGCCAAAAAATACATTTTTGTAAGTTGATTTGTAGTTGTTGTCGTTTGTGTTATGGAAGTGCAACAATTTCTGTGATATAGCCAACCTACCATTTTATCATGTATGAAATTCACTGTGCACTGTTATTTAAGATTAATTGTTAATAGTAACATATACTGATTTTATGGAAGAGAATTACATGCTGAGCACCATTTTAATACAAAGAAAACAAATTAATGGCAAAATGTGCTTTTTGAAGATCAACACATTAAATTCCTGAGTAGTTTGCCATAGAGATAAATAAAAAGAAGAAGAAGAAAGATGGGACAATTAAAATGCAGCTAACAAACGCCTGGCCCCAGCTGTCCAAACAGGATTAATGGAGTGTATTAGGGTACAGTGAGTCATGTGGCGCTTTGCAAAATATCAACACACACTGCATTACATGTTATGCCCAGTGGCACTGAATAGATGAAAAGAAATAAATACGTTAAACAGATTCATAGAGGCTTTTCACAGTATTAAAAAAGCACATTTCTAGACTAAAAGAAAAAGCTTTATTTTAGTATTATGGGAAATGCAAACTAGAGTTACTTTTCATTCCTCTATTAACTCTTTAGAATTGAGTCTTTGATTTTAAGAAGATAAAATATAGAGAATTGTCATGAATATTATCCTAGTGTATAACGGGATTTTGATTTACTAGCTGAAAAGCTTATAAGACTAGAATAGAGGATGTATTTAACAACTGAATTCCAAGCTGTGAAAGTTTTCGCTCTTTCTCATTGCCTCTCACAAGGGAGTCCTGACCTTAGGGTGCTCTCATTTGCTTCTGTGAATTCAGCCAGCATTCTCAGTTAAATAAGAAACCAAGGAACAAGGGAAATTATCATTTACCTGTATAAGTGCAGTTTTTCTCTTATTTTAATCATTTTTAGTACTGATAACTTTAATTGTAAATTAGAAATATTTTGAATCCTGTATAAATAATTAATTTGATGATATTTTTGCTTCACAAATGAAGATATTTTTTAAACAGTGTAATTTGCCAATTGCTATTGCTGCATCGTGTGTGTAAAATATAGCTTTAGAGTTGAACGCCTGGTGTGATAGGACAGACTTATTACAGAATTCCTCTGAAATGGCTTCTTATGTTTAGAGAAGATTCTGTACTAATTTTAAAAACTGCCACTGAGTAGACTGTAGAAGCGTACCACTTACCCACAAAGCATTAGGTTGTGAGGAGCATTTTGGCCATGTATTCTTAGCCAAATGAAATTAATAGAAAGAATAGTGTTTTGTCCATGGGAAACATGAAGGATCTGTGCTTGAGACTTTTCATTCGAACTCTTTAGAACCTTTTCCGAGTGATGCATGCCAGGGGATGTGATTTCTACAGTGCTGTCTTGCCGCCTATATATAGTGCGCAGTTTTGAAGACGCTGACGTTTTTGAGGCTATGATGTCCATATTTTTAGTGATCAGTTTACTCTTTGATATAATGAACTCTCAAGATGATTAGAGGAGATGGTTGACTAACAAAGTGAAAATAGAAGAGGGTCAAATCTAATAAATTACCTATAGATGTCCAGATTTTTCTATAATAAAGTATTTTAAAGGCAGCAGTGAATTTGAGAATAAATTTTGTGAGACTGTGGACATATTCTTTGTTATTCTTAATCAAGAAACAACTGAGGGATTGACAGTTTTTACCTTATTCTTTATTTGAAATCTCTTAACAGGAAAAGTTTTCTCAGATACAACCAATAGACTTTGAAATACTGTTACTAATTTCTGTTATGAAATTATTTTTATAGTTATGGTCTCATCTCAAAATTCTTTCTGTAAATTTTAAGTTATTCAAGGCCCAAGCACAGATATATATATATATATATATATTTATTTATTTATTTAAATGTATATGGATGCTTACTCTATTAAAACAAAAAACCCCGATTTATTCTTCCAAGTCAGCTGGAATGTTTTTGGTATTTCCATGTATTTGTCATCTGGGTCCCCTCTAGCCCATCATCTCGCAGGAGATGAAGTGGATTATTCTCTTTTGTTCCTTGATGGAGGGAGCATGTTTAGACACTGGTCCTTCGAGGGAGAGGTCTTTATTTGGATTTTGTGAATGCAGTACTAATCTTTACCCCAAGCTTTCTTTCTCCAGTGTGAATCAGAAAGAAACGATCCTTACACATGACAAATGAGAACTCAAAAGTATAAATCAGGGTATATATTCCTAATTATGACTTTTATGTAAAAGTAACTCTTAAGCCCTGTATTGAAAATTTCTTAGCAAAGAATTGTATATGACTCCATTATATTCTGTTTTATCGAAGAGAGTAATAAATGAGTGGTGTGACTAGCTTTTGATTGATTACTAATGGTCTTATAACTGAACAATGGATTTGTGTATCTAGTTAGGATTTTTAATAGTGAAGAGAGGGCATTCCGTGTCAAGTGTCTGAAGGAGTTCGGAGAGTCACTGCTGCTCACCCCCTCAGCATTCTTGTTCCCAGTGTCCAGACGCCACGCCCTTCTGATGCCGTGCTTATTTCAGAGTCCCTCCTGCCTGAGAGAGGGTTTTACTGGCCACATATTCTAAAGAATTTAGCCAGCTGTTGACATGCATTCAAATCCCTTGAATTTTACTTTGATATAAAATATTTTTTCATATGAAGGTCATTTCAGTTAGGATTATTCAGTTGGAAGATGAAGATGTAGTTTTTTAAATGTAAACCACAGTAAGCCACAGTAAGGTTATCGTTTGCACTGAGAACCAAGACCCTCCTGGCCTGGCAGGGAATACTTAAGAGCATACCCGTACACTGAGACCAAGGAACAGACTATCTCCTTCTTTGCAGGAAGTCCTGTTTTAAAATTAGTTTTTAATAAGTATGTACCTGAGCAAATTCTGCTTATAAAGGATATTAAAAATTAGATCTCAGGCTTGAATTCCTTGTGACCACCACTTTTAATCCCAGTCCCCTCTTCAGAGTTTCCAAAAACCAGTTTAATGTATATAGTTATTTAAAATCTTTTTCTGGGTACACACGCACAGACACAGCACTGTGTAGGAAACTGAACATTCTCACCTGGGTATTACTCTGTGTGACTTCTAACTTCAGTGTCCACCCAGTAGGATTTAGAAGAGGAAAAGGTTTCGAACTCATTTCAGAATTCAGTCAGCTGAAAATGAATTTAAACCAGAATGCGCACCTCTCCCTGCTCAGATCACCCGTGGCCTCCGGCTCGCCCAGCTGTGGGCTCTGCTGCTGTCTGGATTGTCCTGCTGCACTTGCGCTTTGTAAGCCTCTTCTCAGACCTCCTCTCTCTTCGTTTCTGGGCACCCCTTTTTTTCCTCCTCCTCTGGCTGTTCTTCGACTGCCTCTTATTGCTCGTCAGCTTCACCCACACAGTTGCCCCGCGATCTGCTCCTCTAACCCGCCGCCTCCTTGAGCTGGGGCAGGCGGCCGCAGCCCTGTCCTCCGCGTGGCGGCCCGCGGCTCCTCACGTGGCTCGTTCCCACAGCAGGACCCACCCACGCGCGTGCGCGCGCCTGTCCTCCCCGCTGGTTCCCTCCCGCCCTCACCCCTCCTGCTCTTTCTCCCCCCCACCGCCCTCACCCCTCCTGCTCTCCCCCCCTC
>SJYQ01010219.1:314007-363966 GCA_006410935.1 Redunca redunca | reverse complement strand
CTGCTCTCCCCAGCCCCGCCCTTGTCCTGCCCTTTCGGTCCTCAGGCCCTTTCTATGCAGTGCACCAAGCCAGAGAGCTGGGGGTTGGTTGGACCCCTCTGCCATCTTGTGCCAGCACCTAAGGGCACTGCCTGTTTTCATGTTAGTCTCCCTCACGGCGGGCTTCCCGGTGGCCCAGGGGTTAGGGCTGCGCGTCCGCCCAGGGGCATGGGCTTCACCCCTGGTCAGGGAACGAAGATCCCACATGGCACAGCCAGAGAAAGAATTCTTACATTCACTCTGCCTTTCCATTGCTTTATTAACAGAAAAGTGAGAAGAATCAGGCTTGTTTATCAAGTAACCAAAGCAGAGGGTTGAGTGTATGATTTCAGTTCAGTATTTCGCTGTGAAGGATTGTTCATGAGCTGGGTTTTGAACACGTTCTTCCCTTTGAGGAGAGCAGAGCAAGAAGTGAAGCCCAGGCGAGAGCACCAGCGTCAGTCGCTCAGTCGTGTCGGGCTCTATGACCCCAGGGGCTGTAGCGGACTGTCTCCTCTGTCCACGGGCTCTCCAGGCAGGATACTGGACTGGGTTGCCATTTCCTTCTCCAAAGGGTCTTCCCAACCAAGGGATTAAACCCACATCTCCTGCATTGCAAGCAGATTCCTTACAACGGCGCCACCTGGGAAGCCCTGAAAGCCCTGGGGAAGTGTTTAGTTTTTCAGATGAGGACATGACTTTGAGAGCTGCTCTGGAGGCCCCCATCTCGGGAGGTTTTCTCTAGGAAGAGAGTGGGTGGATCTCTATTGGAGATCTGAAACTTTCACTTGTTTTAAAATCAGCACTTTAGGTTTGTTCTTGGACTAAGATTATAGTTCCCTTTCCTTTAACTTTCGATTCAGTCCAGTTCAGTCACTCAGTCGTATCCGACTCTTTGCGACCCCATGAATCACAGCACGCCAGGCCTCCCTGTCCATCACCAACTCCCGGAGTTCACCCAGACTCATGTCTGTCGAGTCAGTGATGCCATGCAGCCATCTCATCCTCTGTCGTCCCCTTCTCCTCCTGCCCCCAATCCCTCCCAGCATCAGGGTCTTTTCCAATCAGTCATCTCTTTGCATGAGGTGGCCAAAGTACTGGAGTTTCAGCTTCAGCATCATTCCTTCCAAAGAAATCCCAGGGCTGATCTCCTTCAGAATGGACTGGTTGGATCTCCTTGCAGTCCAAGGGACTCTCAAGAGTCTTCTCCAACACCACAGTTCAAAAGCATCAATTCTTCAGCGCTCAGCTTTCTTCACAGTCCAACTCTCACATTCATACATGACCACAGGAAAAACCATAGCCTTGACTAGACGGACNTTTTGAATATACTATCTAGGTTGGTCATAACTTTTCTTCCAAGGAGTAAATGTCTTTTAATTTCATGGCTGCAATCACCATCTGCAGTGATTTTGGAGCCCCAAAAAATAAAGTCTGATACTGTTTCCACTGTTTCTCCATCTATTTCCCATGAAGTGACCAGATGCTATGATCTTCATTTTCTGAATGTTGAGCTTAAGCCAACTTTTTCACTCTCCTCTTTCACTTTCATCAAGAGGCCTTTAGTTCCTCTTCACTTTCTGCCTTAAGGGTGGTGTCATCTGCATATCTGAGGTTATTGATATTTCTCCCGGCAATCTTGATTCCAGCTTGTGTTTCTTCCAGTCCAGTGTTTCTTATGATGTTCTATGCATAGAAGTTAAATAAGCAGGGTGACAATATACAGCCTTGACGTACTCCTTTTCCTATTTGGAACCAGTCTGTTGTTCCATGTCCAGTTCTAACTGCTGCTTCCTGACCTGTATACAGGTTTCTCAAGAGGCAGATCAGGTGGTCTGGTATTCCCATCTCTTTCAGAATTGTCCACAGTTTATTGTGATCCACACAGTCAAAGGCTTTGGCATAGTCAATAAAGCAGAAATAGCTGTTTTTCTGGAACTCTCTTGCTTTTTCCATGATCCAGCAGATGTTGGCAATTTGATCTCTGGTTCCTCTGCCTTTTCTAAAAGCAGCTTGAACATCAGGAATTTCACGGTTCATGTATTGCTGAAGCCTGACTTGGAGAATTTTGAGCATTACTTTACTAGCGTGTGAGATGAGTGCAATTGTGCGGTAGTTTGAGCATTCTTTGGCATTGCCTTTCTTTGGGATTGGAATGAAAACTGACCTTTTTGAGTCCTGTGGCCACTGCTGAGTTTTCCAAATTTGCTGGCATATTTAACTTTAGTTTGTATTAAAATTCATATACATTAGTTCATCTGGACTAGTAAGTTAAATTGCCTTCACCTTAGGACAAAATGTATTTGTAGCATATAAACAGTCATGACTAAAATTGATTCGATGTTTACAAGCACACTTTCCCATCTCCAGGCCTGCACTGGCTCACATTGTTCCCACTGCCCTCTCTCCAACTTTGCCCTACCTCTCCAAGTCTTCTCATTCTATAAAGACAGGTCAGATCCTCTGTCACGTGTGAAAGGTGTATCGGATTCTTGTTTCAGCCTTGTGTTACACTTGTTTTACCAAAATTAAAAAGAGAAAAAGGAATGAAGCATTGGACACATACTCCAGTGTGTTTGAACCTAGAATACACTGTGCAGGGTGAACAAGCCAGGCACAAGAGGCTGCGTCGTTTGTGGCTCCACTCACATGGGGTGTCCAGCGCGGGGAAGTGCAGAGGCGGGCAGTGGGTCAGCCGTGGCCAGAGGAGAGGGGCAGTGGAGAGGGCGGGGTAGTGGCAGGAATGTGCTGCAGTTGGGTCGAGATTGTGGCTAACACTTGTTCTCTTTACCCCGGCTTGACTTGTAATCTAATCCCAAGGGTAAAGTTTTCTCTTGAATTTTTATTTGTTGATTTTGTAGCATGGCTGGCGTACAGTATTAGTTTCGGGTGCTCAGCACAGTGGTTTGAGGCTTATGCACACTGGGCACTGATCCCCACAATAAGCGTGGGTGAGCATCTGTCACACAAGGTGTCAGTGACCGCGTCCTCTGTGCTGTGTGCTAAGTCCCTGTGGCTTATTCATTCAGTAACTGGAGGTCTGTACCTCTCATTCCCCTTTACCTCTTTCGCCCACGCTCCCACTTGCCTCCCCTCACCCTGCTTGTCCCGTGTCTGTGAGTGTGTTTTCATTTCGGTTCGTTTTTAGTTTCCACAAGAAGTAAGGGCCTATGGCGCTTGCGTTTCTCTGTCCGGCTTGTTTGCTCACACCTCTGGATCCATCCGTGTGTTGCAGATGGCAGGTCTTCAGGGATTCCAGGGGCTGACTGATGTTGCATTGTGTGCATACAGCTGTGTATATATGCTGCGCGCATTGCGCGTCCTTCATCCCTCCACCCGTCTGTCAATGGACACTTCGGTTACTTCTGTGTCTTGGCTGTTGTAAACAATGCCGCAGTGAACATTGAGGGGCATGTGTATTTTGAGTTAGTGTTTTGCCAGGGCAGCCTTCTTTTCATTTCTGTTTGCTTGAAATACTGTTTTCCACCTCTTTTCTTTCAGTCTGTGTGTGCCGTTAGAGCTGAAGTAAGTCTCTAGTGAGTAGCATATCTATGGGTCTTGTAATTCTTCTTCTTTTAGCCACCATATGCCTTTAGTTCATTTATCTGTTTATTACCAGTTTGTTGATGGGTCTTCAGGTTTTTGGGTAGTTCTGTTTCTTTGTTTCTTCTCCTCCCTTGTGATTTGACGACTTTATTTAATGTTAGACTTGTATCTCCTTCTGCTTGGCTTCCGTGTGTCTTACTGTCTGCACGTTGAGGCTCCTGTGGTGCATGCATCGCAGCCCTCTGCATTTCGAGCTGATGCCGCCTCAGGCGGAGCAGTCTAGAAGCACCGCGTCTCGCGCTCCTCCTCCTCGCCCTGTCGTGTCTTTGGCGGCGCATTTCGTCTCTGTATTGTGCGTGCCGCTTGACTTTTGTGGGTGTTTTGCTGCTTCTGTTTTTTAGCCTTGATGCTGGCTTTACTGGCGCTTCCCAGGTGGCTCAGTGGTAACGGATCTGCTTGCCGCTGCAGGAGATGCAGAAAATGGGGGTCGATCCCTGGGTTGGGGAGATCTCCTGGAGGAGGAAATGGCGACCGACTCTCATATTCTTGCCTGGAAGATTCTCTCCGTGGAGGAGTCCGGTGGGCTGCAGTTCATGGGGCCGCAGAGAGTCAGAGATGCCTGTGTGCGTGCCCGCGAGCTTTATCGGCCACTGAGCTGTTACCGTTGTGTTTGCCTGTACCAGTGAGGCTTTCTTCTTGTATAACTTTCTTGTTTCTAGTTATGGCTTTTTCTTTTCCCTGTAATGAAGTCCCTTGTTAAGCCAGTTTCGTGGTGATGAACCAACTTTCTTAGCCTTCGCTTATCTGTTCTAATAATCTTGTTGATTAGAGTATTCTCGGTTTTAAGTCTCTTCCCTTCAGCACTTTCAATATATTATGCCAGGCTCTTCTGGCCTATTGTAAAGGTCATACTGAAAAGCCAGCTGAACTGTCGGGGTTCCCTTGAATGTGACTAGTTGTCTTTCTCTTGCTGCTTTTAAGAGCCTTCTTTAATGTTTGACGTTTTAATAATAATGTGGCTTGGTTTGGGTCTGCTTGGGTTCATCTTATTGGGGTGCACATCCTCCGCTCCTCTCCCCTCTCCCCACCAGCGTTTACTCATGCGCTGATGGATAGCTCAGCACCCCTCTTTCTCCTGCAGTGGAAATGTGTTCCTACTCCCAGTGCTTCGAGGCTTCTGCCGTTAGACTAGTCTCCAGCCCCTGTAAGGTGGCACAGCACGACCTTCATACCTAGCCCCCACCGTGTGTCCCGTGTCATTGCTTGCAGCCTGGTTCAGGTTGTAACAGGGGTGCTCTTCAGATGTGTTGGGATAGGAAGCAAATGCAGCTCTGTCCATTAGGTTGTTGAATGTGTTATGTTGTCTGTGGTGAATAATTTCATCACCACCTATTCCCTGGCATAACCTAACATGTCATTCGAGAGTCATCTCAGCCGTTAACTCCACGGATAAAGTTTTCCTTGAATTTCTCCCTCTCTAAGCTCCCTCCTGCACACTCCCATAATACTTCTCTCAGTCCTCTGCGAATCTGCCGGGTCAGTCATCACACTGTGTTCTGACTGCTCACGTTTCGCTCCACAAAACTGTGGTCTCCTTAAGGAAAGCCGCAGTCGGGTGTGCCAGTGTCTGTGCGTAGCATTGAGGACGTGTGTGTGCAACGAGGACCTCGTGTGCTGCTGAGTTTTCCGTTTTACTCAGCTGCACAGGGACTTTTAGTCATGCTGAAGGGAGTAAATGCCATACATACCTGCCTGTAACTCTTACAGTACTGTGTAGGGTTGGAATATCATAGGAACTCAAAAACCCTGCAAAATGTGACTCAAAGCACAACAGCAAGTACAGAAATAAAGAATTTATAAGTAAATCTATTTGGAACAGCCATACACTAGTACATCCATGCACGGTATGGAGTATATAGTGTGAAGCCTGTTAAATACATCTTAACAGCGTTAGTGAAGTAAGTGAACTGGCACAGCATGAACTGTGCTCATTTAGAGTGTGTCCTCTGGCACGGTCTGCCTCGCCGTGTGTGGCTGGGAGTGTCACTGCGGTCAGGACGGCGAGCGAGCCTGCCGCCCTCATGCCTCCTTCCGGCCCTGGACAGTCCTCCTCCACACCGCCCCCTCCCGACGCGTGTCCCCAGGCAACCACTGGCCTTTCTGTCACCGTGACAGCAGTTCACAGTTCCTAGAACTTTTTGTGAGTAAAGTCACTTACTGTGAACTGATTTTGTTTCTCTAACTCACTGTATTTAAAACTAATCCATGCTGTATGTGTCAGTAGTTTACTTTCTTTTATTGCCTTGTTTGCATCCATCACAGTTGGTTTTTCTGTTCACCCGCTGAAGGACCTTTGAGTTGTTTACAGCTTCTAGCTACTATTATAAATGAAGCTGCCATGGACATTCACATCTAAAGTCTCTGTATGAATTTAGACTTTCATTTCTCTTGGGTAGTAACTCTTACTAGAAAGGGAATGCCTGGGTGTGTACTTCAGTTTTAAAGGAATGGCCAAACTGTTTCAAAGTGCTCATGCCGTTTTTATGTCTCCATCACAAGTGCATGAAAACTCTGGTTCCTCTACATCTTTACGAATACTTGGTACAGTCAGTCAGTTTAATGTCAGCCCTTCTAATAGGTGGATAGTGAACTTAACTTGAATTTCCCAGGTGACTAATGTGCTCATTTGTCATCTGTATATTTTCTTTGATGAAATATTTATTCAGATCTTTGGCTCATTTTAAAAATTAGGGTGATTTTCATATTGTTGAGTTTTTTGTGCTATTTACATATTCTGGATAAAGGTTTTTTATCAAGATATGTGATTCAAAAATATTCCCCGTTCAGTGGCTTGTCTTTTTATTCTTTTACCAACATTTTAGAAAGTACAGACACTCTCAGTCTGATGAAATCAGATTTGTTACCAAATTTTCTTTTATGGGTTGTGCTTTTGGTGTCGTATTTACTAAGTCTTCCTCTAACCAAGGTCACAAAGATTATCTCTTGTGTTTTCTTCTGAAAGCTTTATACTTAGGCCTATGACCTGTTTTGAGTTAATTTCTGTATATAGTATGAGGTATGAATTAAAGTTTATTTCTTGGCATTTGGTAACCAATTATTGAAGCACCACTGCTTGAGAATTCTCTTCCACTCAGTTGCTTTTGAAACTTCGTTGGGAACCAGTTGTCCATCCGTGTGTGAATGTGGGCCTCTTTCTGAGCTCAGTTGTGTTCTGTTGATACCCTTGTCTTTACACTAGTACTACACCATCTGGGTTAATGTGGGTTGATGATGATACAAAAATGACACGGAAAGATGAACTGCCCGGGTCGGTAGGTGCCCAACATGCTACTGGAGAAGAGTGGAGAAATAACTCCAGAAAGAATGAAGAGGTGGAGCCAAAGCAAAACAGCGCCCAGCTGTGGGTGTGACTGGTGAGGGGAGTAAAGGCCGATGCTGTAAAGAGCGGTATAGCTTAGGAACCTGGAATGTCAGGTCCATGAGTCAAGGTAAATTGGAAGTGTTCAAACAGGAGAAGGCAAGAGTGAACATCAATATTTTAGGAATCAATGAACTAAAATGGACTGGAATGGGTGAATATAACTCAGGTGACCATTATATCTACTACTATGGCAAGAATCCCTTAGAAGAAATGCAGAAGCCATCATGGTCAACAGAAGAGTCCGAAATGCAGTACTTGGATGCAGTTTCAAAAACGACAGAATGATCTGTTTGTTTCCAAGGCAAACCGTTCAGTATCACAGTAATCCAAGTCTGTGCCCCAACCAGTAATGCTGAAGAAGCTGAAGTTGAACGGTTCTATGAAGACCTGCAAGACCTTCTAGAACTAACACCCAAAAAAGATGTCCTTTTCATTATAGGGGACTGGAATGCAAAAGTAGGAAGTCAAGAAACACCTGGAGTAACAGGCAAATTTGGCCTTGGAATGCAAAACAAAGCAGGTCAAAGGCTAACAGTTTTGCAAAGAGAACACACTGGTCACAGCAAACAGCCTCTTCCAACAACACAAGAGATGACTCTACACATGGACATCACCAGATGGCCAACACCAGAATCAGATTGATTATATTCTTTGCAGCCAGAGATGGAGAAACTCTATACAGTCAACAAAAACAAGACCGGGAGCTGACTGTGGCTCAGATCATGAACTCGTTATTACCAAATTCAGACTTAAATTGAAGAAAGTAAGGAACACCACTAGGCCATTCAGGTATGACCTAAGTCACATCCCTTACAATTATACAGTGGAAGTGACAGATAGATTCAAGGGATTAGATCTGATAGAGTGCCTGAAGAACCATGGACGGAGGTTCATGACATCATACAGGGGGCAGTGATCAAGACCATCCCCAAGAAAAAGAAATGCAGAAGGGCAAAATGGTTGTCTGAGGACACTTTACAAATAGCGGAGAAAAGGAGAGAAGTAAAAGGCAAAGGAGAAACGGAAGATATACCTATTTGAATGCAGAGTTCCAAAGAATAGCAAGGAGAGATAAGAAAGCCTTCCTCAGTGATCAGTGCAAAGAACTAGAGGAAAACAATAGAATGGGAAAGACTAGCGATCTCAAGAAAATTAGAGATACCAAGGAAACATTTCATGCAAAGATGAGCTCCATAAAGGACAGAAACGGTTTGGACCTAGCAGAAACAGAAGATATTAAGAAGAGGTGGCAAAAATACACAGAAGAACTGTACAAAAGAGATCTTCATGACCCCGGTAACTGTGATGGTGTGATCACTCACCTAGAACCAGACATCCTGGAGTCCAAAGTCAAGTGGGCCTTAGGAAGCATCACTATGAACAAAGCTAGTGGAGGTGATGGAATTCCAGTTGAGCTGTTTCAAATCCTAAAAGATGATGCTGTGAAAGAGCTGCACTCAATATGCCAGCAAGTTTAAACTCAGCAGTGGCTACAGGACTCAAAAAGATCAGTTTTCATTCCAGTCCCAAAAAAAGGCAGTGCCAAAAAGAATGTTCAAACTGCCGGACAATTGATTCATGTCACACGCTAGCAAAGTAATGCTCAAAATTCTCCAAGCCGGGCTTCAACAGTACATGAACTGTGAACTTCCAGATGTTCAAGCTGGATTTAGAAAAGGCAGAGGAACCAGAGATCAAATTGCCAGCATCCGTTGGATCATCAAAAATGCAAGAGAGTTCCAGAAAAACATTTACTTCTGCTTTATTGACTATGCCAAAGCCTTTGACTGTGTGGATCACAGCAAACTGTGGAAAATTCTTAAAGAGATGGGAATACCAGACCACTTACCACTTCCATGCTGCAGTTGATGGGGTCGCAAAGAGTTAGGCACGACTGCGTGAGTGCAGTGGAACTGATGGTGAGACCTGAAACCAGGTGCCGTGAGACCTTCAGCTTTGTTCTTTTTTTCAGAGTGGCTTTAGGTACTCAAAGGCCTTCTGCATTCCTATATAACTTTTAAAAATAGCTTGTCATTTTGCAAATGAATGTCTGTTAGGGTTTTGATTTGGATTGTGTTTAGTCTATAGGACAAATTGGAGAGGATTAACATCTCTACAATACTGAGTCTCTCAGTCCTTGAACACTCTGCACATATATAGTTCTCTGATTTGTCTCACCAGTTTTCGTAGCTTTTTGTTTACGTCTTGCGCATTTGATGTTTTTGTGAATGGTGTTTTAAAAAAATTTAGTTTCCGGTAGTTCATTTGTAGTACATAGAAATGCAGTTGATTTCTCTATATTGATCTTTTCAGCATTGCTCAGCTCATTTATTAGTTCTATCAAGTCTGTTCTACGGGATTCATGGAATTTTCTACTTGGTGTTTGGGACTCTGGATAAAGACGGCTTTCCTTCTTCCTCCGCGGCACAGGTGCTCGCACTCGCTCCTCCGGCCTCTCGCAGCGCGCAGAGCCTGCAGCACAGCGCTGAGGAGCAGCGGCGAGGGCACACGCGCTTGGCTTGTTCCTCGTTGTAGTGGAAAGCATTCTGGTTTTTACCACTAACTGTTATTAGCTGTGGTTTTTGTTACTTTGTTTTGGTAGACGCCTTTTACAGGTTGAGGAAGTTCCCTTCTTGTCCTGCTTATTAGCTGGAGTTTTTATCAGGATTGGATGTTGGATTTTGTTAGATGCTTTTTCTTCCTCTGTTGAGATAATCATTTTCTTTTTTAGTCATTGATGCCATGTTCATTTTTTTTGGTTTCGTTTTTTCCTTTCTGTTTCATTTTGAAGAGTGTCTGTTAATAATGTCTTCAAGTCTACTAATCTTTTCTTTCGCAGTATCTAATCTGTCATTAATTCCATCTCGTGTATTAGTCATATCTTGCATTGCAGTTTTCCTCTGCAGAAGGCTCATTTAGGTCTGCTTTATATCTTTGATATCTCTGTTTAACAGGTTCAGTCTTCTAACTTCGGAAGTGTAAGAAATATAGTTATAATTGTTCTAATGTCCTTGCTAGTCACTTTGCCATCTGTGTCATTTCTGGGTTGGCTGTTTTTCCACAAGCCGGTGTGTTCGTCAGTTCCCAGCTGAATACTCAAGATGTCCTCTGTCTGCCTCCCAGGTCCCGCCCTGTGCGGCTGTCTGGCCACTGTGCTGCCCCAAGCTCCAGCCGCACCTCTCTACCTCTGTGAGGCTGTGGGACTCTGTCCCTGCTCCTCTCCACTCCGCGTCCAGGAAGCCCTCTGTAGGCAGGAGCTGTGGCAGGCAGAGGACCACTTTGCTTGTTTCTCATCACTTAGCATCACTGACCTCCATTGCTAGATGTCCAGGGTCTTGAATGCCACAAGTTTGCATATCTTGTCCAGGTTTTTGATTAATGAAAGTGTGAGAGACTGTCTCCTTTATTTAGCTTTGGCTGGACTCTGAAGTCAATGAACATAGTATTTCTAATTGATGTACTATAGTGAAAACTTGTTTGCAGAGTAAGACTGGTCAGATTTAAAGTCTTCCCTTTAACAACATTGTCTTCCATTACCCCTAAAAAGTGGGACCTCTTGTTAGTTTTAGAATTTATTTTTGTGTGCGAATAAATAAAACAATTTACAGTGAGCTTATTTACATTAGTCCTAAAATTAATTATGTTCATGATTAATTATGGATTTTATTATTTTATATTCTTTAAGTCACATTTAATTTTTGACACTGTGTAGGTAAATTTTATCTCAAAAGCCTGGTTTTAGAGAAGGGAATTTAAAAATCTAGTCAAGATAATAATTTATACTATTATAGGAATCCAGAGAGGGGAAAATGTGTTAATCCCAATATTTTATCAGAGAACATTCAATTTATAAATCTGCTTTCTATAGCAAAATGTATGTGCTCTTTTTGGCAGTCTTTCATTAAAGCCATGGATATTCATGGCAGCCATTTGTATGATATGCCAGCAAACATGATTTATTGAGAAAGTTACTTTAATGGTCCTTTTAGTGTGTCAAGCTTTATATATTCTCTCACAACTTCTTGCTAGTTAAGGAACATGAATATGCTTGCTAAAAGTCAAAGTTGACTCAGGTGGGCTAACAGACGTAAATTCTCTTGACTCACATTGCAGGTGGAGTAATCAGCTCTTTCTTGAAGTGAAGTTTTGTACCTTAGTTCTTTTAAAGGTATGGATAAAAAAAAATCTTTATTCAAGGAACTATGCATAAGACATTTTCAGTTTAATCCTAGTGCAGGGAGCTGATTTTGTGGTTTATTGTGAAGAGTATTTTCAGTTCAGTTTCAGTTCAGTTTCAGTTCAGTCGCTCAGTCATGTCCGACTCTTTGTGACCCCATGAATCGTAGCACGCCAGGCCTCCCTGTCCATCACCAACTCCCAGAGCTCACTCAGACTCACATCCACCGAGTCCGTGATGCCATCCAGCCATCTCATCCTCTATCATCCCCTTTACCTCCTGCCCCCAACCCCCCCAGCATCAGAGTCTTTTCCAATGAGTCAACTCTTCGCTTGAGGTGGCCAAAGTACTGGAGTTTCAGCTTTAGCATCATTCCTTCCAAGGAACACCCAGGGCTGATCTCCTTTAGGATGGACTGGTTGGATCTCCTTGCAGTCCAAGGGACTCTCAAGAGTCTTCTCCAACACCACAGTTCAAAAGCATCAATTCTTCGGCGCTCAGCCTTCTTCACAGTCCAACTCTCACATCCATACATGACCACAGGAAAAACCATAGCCTTGACTAGACGGACCTTTGTTGGCAAAGTAATGTCTCTGCTTTTGAATATGCTATCTAGGTTGGTCATAATTTTTCTCCCAAGGAATAAGCGTCTTTTAATTTCATGGCTGCAGTCACCATCTGCAGTGATTTTGGAGCCCCCCAAAATAAATTCTCATACTGTTTCCCCTGTTTCTGCATCTGTGTCCCATGAAGTGATGGGACCAGATGCCATGATCTTTGTTTTCTGAATGTTGCGCTTTAAGCCAACTTTTTCACTCTCCTCTTTCACCTTCCATCAAGAGGCTCTTTAGCTCCTCTTTGCTTTTTGCCATAAGGGTGGTGTCATCTGCATATCTGAGGTTATTGATATTTCTCTTGGCAGTCTTGATTCCAGCTTGTGCTTCATCCATCCTGGCGTTTCTCATGATGTCCTCTGCGTATAAGGTAAATAAGCAGGTGACAGTGTGCAGCCTTGACGCACTCCTGTCCCAGTTTTGAACCAGTCTGTTGTTCCATGTCAAGGACAGTTCAATAACATTAAATAATTAAAATTATATTCTTATGGTTAGTAGTATTTTAACATTTGCTGTCTTAGTACCCTTTTATGTCTTTCAGAAAGAGAGATTTTGAAGTGTTTTACATTTGTATAGGTCTTATTAAATGTGTTCTTCATGCAGGGAAATTTTGTGGAAATTTGTGCCTGTGGCTGACTGTTGGTTATGTAAGTGAATAGTGAAGCACTTCGATCAATGTTTGGGTAAAAAAGATATATTGATACATCTCTGGTCATAAGTTGTTAAAACTTTTAAGTATTGCTGTTTTTTCTTAAGTGTTGGTATTATCAATAAAAAAGGACACTAGTCCGAATGGACTTTATAGTTCAGTCACCCAGTTGTGCCCATCTATTTCTGACCCCATGAACTGTAGCATGCCAGGCCTCCCTCCTGCATATATGTGTGTGTGTGCGTGTGTATGTATATGTATGTGTGTGTGTATATATATATGTATGTATGTATTTATATATACTTATATAGGCTATTCCATCCAAAAGCAGAATACACATTCTTTTCAAGTACCCAAGGAACAGTCTCCAGAATAGATCACATGCTAAGCCTCAAAACAAGTCTTGGTAAATTTATGAAAATTGAAATCATATTAAGCATCTTTTATAGCAATGCTTTGAAACTAGAAGGCAACTACAATCTTTAAAAAATTCCTGAGACTTCCCTGATTTGTCCAGCGGCTAAGAATCTGTGCTTCCGCTGCAGGGGGCATAGTTTTGATCCCTGCTTGAGACCCCACATGCTGTGTGGTGTAGCCACAAGATGAATTCTCTGAGTCACCTTTGCAGAGAAAATAAAAGTGTATAAAAAAACAAACAAAAAACTTCCCAGAGCACAAACATATGGAGGCTAAGCAACATGTTCCTAAGCGACCAATGGGTTACTGATGAAACCAAAGGAGAAATTTTAAAATACCTATAGACAAATGAAAACAGTGAGCCAAAATCTATGGGATTCAGGAAAAGCACTTCTAAGAGGGACATTTATAGTGATACAGGCCTACCTCAGGAAACAAGAAAATTTTCAAATAAAGAATCTTATAGAGAAAGGAGAGCAAACAAAACACAAAATTAGTAGAAGGAAAGAGTCATGAAAAATCAGAGCAAAAATAAATAAAACGAAACTTAAAAAGAAAATAGAAATCAATGAAATTGAGAGCTGGTGTTTTGAAAAGAAACAAAGTTACTCAGACTGATTACGGAAAAAATGTGAGGGCCCAAATATCAGAAATTATAAAGAAGACATCACAACCTACACCACAGAACTACAAAGGAGCATAAGAGATTACTAAGAAGAACTGTATGCCCCAATAAAATGGACAACCTAAAAGAAGTGGACAAATTCCTAGGAATGTACAGTCTCCGAGGACTAAACCAGGAAGATATAGAAAATATGTACCGTTAGGTACTAGTAATGAAACAGAAATGAAAACGCCAACAAACGCAAGGCCAGGACCAGACGGCTTCACAAGTGAATTCTGACAAACATTTAGAGAAGAGTTAACACCTGTCCTTTTCAAACATTCCAGACAGTTGCTTAGGAAGGCACACTGCCACCCCGGTATCCCTGGTATTAAAATCAGACAAAGATATCACACACACACAAATTATTGTCCAATATCACTTGAGTCAGCATGTGCAGAAATCTTCAACAAAATTTTAGCAAAGTGAATTCAACAGTACATTAAAAGGATTGCACACGATGATCAAGTGGGATTTATTCCAGGGATGCAACCACGGATGGTTAAATATCTCTAAATCAATGTGATATATTAAATTAAGAAACTTGAAGTATGCAAATCATATGATTATCTCAGTAGATACAGAAAAATCTTTTGACAAAATTCAGCATCCGTTTATGATAAAAACTCTGCACAAGTTGGGTAGAGGGAACATGCCTCAACATAATAAAGGTGACATATGGTAGACCCACGGCTGGCATCACACTCAGCACTGGAGAGCTGAGAGCAGTTCATTAAAGACCAGGAATGAGGTAAGGATGCCCCCTCTTGCCACTATGATAGAGCCACGGCTGGCATCACACTCAGCGCTGGAGAGCCGAGAGCAGTTCATTAAAGACCAGGAACGAGGTAAGGATGCCCCCTCCTGCCACTATGATAGACCCACGGCTGGCATCACACTCAGCGCTGGAGAGCTGAGAGCAGTTCATTAAAGACCAGGAACGAGATAAGGATGCCCCCTCCTGCCACTATGATAGACCCACGGCTGGCATCACACTCAGCGCTGGAGAGCTGAGAGCAGTTCATTAAAGACCAGGAACGAGGTAAGGATGCCCCCTCCTGCCACTATGATAGACCCACGGCTGGCATCACACTCAGCGCTGGAGAGCAGAGAACAGTTCATTAAAGACCAGGAATGAGATAAGGATGCCCCCTCCTGCCACTTTCATTCAGCACACTACGTGAAAACCTAGCCACAGCAGCGAGACAAGAAAAAAATAACTAAAAGGAACCTAAATTAGAGAAAAAGTAAAACTATCCTTTTTCAGGTGACATATACTAATAGAATCCTACAGACACTGCCAAAAAACCACCAGAGCTTATCAATGAACTCCATAAAGTTCCAGGATGTAATATTAGTATATAACGATCAGTAGACAGAAATCTGTTGTATATCTCCACACGAAAAACAAACTATCAGAAAAATTAATTTAAAAAATAATCCCATTTACCATTGTATCAAAAACAGCAAAATACCTGAGTATTTCTAAATAAGGAGATTAAAGATCCACGCTCAGTAAACTATGACGTTGATGAAAGAAATTGAAAGCAACAAAAACAGATGAAGGGAAATAGAGTTTTCATGGGCTGGAAGAGTTGACACTGCTAAATGACCATTCTCCCCGAGATAATCTGCAGAGCCAGCACGGTCAGAATGCCAGTGGCATTTGCCACAAAACCAGAACAGATAGCTCCAAACTTCACGTGGACCACACAAAAGATGCCGAAGTCCCAAAACAGGTGTGAGAGAGAAGATTGAGGAGGTCAGTGTGCCCTGATTTTAAACTATACCACAGTGCTACATCCATCCAAACAGCATGGCACTGGCACAAAACAGACATACGTGTCAGTGGTGCAGAGTAGAAAGCCCAGAAACGAACCCGCCCACCCGTGGCCGATTAACCTGTGACAGAGGAGGCGAGAATACACAACGAGGAAAAGAAAGCCTCTCCAGTGGATGATGTTGAAACACTGGACAGCGGTGTGCAGAAGAGACTGACCCGTGCTCACACGCCACGCACGAAATAAGTGCAGCGCAGGCCAGAGACACAGTGTCAGACCCGAAGCCACTAACTCCCAGAGGAACACGGAGGCAGCGTGCTCGCAACATTGGTCTGTGCAGTGGTGTGGGGAGACCTGTTTCCTCGGGCAAGGGAAGGAAAAGCAAAGCAAGCACACGGGACTGCATCAAACCAGCAGCTTTTGCACAGTGAGGGGACTCAGCAAAATGGAAAGGCTGCCCGCTGAGTGGAAAAGATGCTTGCAAATGACATGTCCAGTAAGGGGTTAATATCCAGAACATGCAAAGGATCAGTGCCAGGAAACCAAGTGCCCCAGTCCAAAATGGGCAAGTTTAAATATACATTTCTCCAAAGAAGACAGACAGGTGGCCAAAGACACACAAAAAGATGCTCAACATCATTAATTATTAGAGAAATGCACATCAAAATTACACCGAGGCATCACCTCACACTGGCCAGAATGGCCATCATCAAACAGTGTGGAGAGAGAGGAACCCTCCAGCTCTGTTGATGGGAATGTTGAGTGGTGCAGCCATTGTGGAGAACAGTATGGAAGTTCCTTAAAAAACTAAAAATAGAGCTACCATATGATCCAACAGTCTTATTCATGGGTAGTTTTCTGAAGAAAATGAAATCCCTAACTAGAAAGTAAAGATGTACCCCTGTGTTGATTGCAGCACTATTTACAGTAGCCAAGATTCGGAAGGAGCCTAAGTACCCATGAAAAGATGAATGGATAGAGATGTGGTACACACACAAACACACAGGAATATTACTCAGGCGTAAAAGACTAACATACTGCCATTTGTGACAACATGGGTAGACCTCGAGGGTATTGCGCTTGATAAAATAGGTCGGGCAGAGAATGACAAATACTGTGTGATTTCACTTACATATGAACTCTAGAAGACAAAAATGAACAGCAAAAGAGAGT
Source organism: Redunca redunca (assembly GCA_006410935.1). Lineage (NCBI taxonomy): Eukaryota > Metazoa > Chordata > Mammalia > Artiodactyla > Bovidae > Redunca > Redunca redunca. The sequence continues at coordinate 347,485 of SJYQ01010219.1, read as the reverse complement.
CAGAGTTACAGAGAGCAGACAGGTGGTTTCTGGGGCTCGGTGGTAAGTGGAAGAAGGAAATAGCTGCAGGAGATGAGATTTGCAAAATTCACAGGATCTCAAATGTACAGTGTGGGGAATACAGTCAATAACTAGATGGTGATCATTTTGAAATGTATAGAAAGAGCAAATCACAGTGTCACGTCATGGGAACTTACATAGTGTTTTAAGTTGATTACACTTCAAAAGCAAACTCCTGGGGAGAAAGATCAGATTTGTGGTTACCAGAGGCAGGAGGTAGAGGAGGGGGAATTGGATGAAGGTCATCCACAGGTACAAATGTCCAGTTATGAGATAAATCGTAGGGATATGATGTACAACATGGCAAATATAATTATTTGCTGTGTGTTATATAGGAAAGTTGTTAAGGGAGTAAATCCTACGAGTTTTCATCACATGGAAAAAAATTTTGAAACTTTTAAAATTTTGTATCTGTTGGAGGTGATGAATGTTCACTGATCTTAATAATCATTTCATGGTGTATGTGAGTTAAAACATGCTGTACATGTTAAACTTATGCAGTGATATGTAAATTATATTTTAATAAAACTGGAAAAGAAATAAGTACATTTTACAATTTAATCATTACTGTGACAAAATCCTCTTAGACATTTTAGAAAAGTGTTTATTTAGACTTCTTTTTGTCTATTAGAAGATTTTCAGAATTGAAGAGCTTTGTGGTACTTAGCTGATATTATATTTCTAAAACGTTAAATTCTGAACAACAGCGTCTTCTGGAACTTGCTCCTGTAATCTCTGATGTTTCATCTGAAGCCTCAGTGCCTCCATAGTAGCACCAGGCTTCTGGGTTTCTGTCTGAGGCCAGCCTGAGGTGTCTGTGGCCAGAGCCTCTAACAAGAGGGGCTGCTCTTCTCCTCATGTTTCCCACCAGGTCTGGACCTGGCTCTCCAGATACCAGGGTGAGCCCACTGGAAGTTCTAGTGAAAGCGCCTTTCTGCTGTTCATAACGTACCTTCCAGTCTGCCTGTGTGCATTCTCACTTACTGCCCCTGGCTTCCCTCTCATGGGGTGCGTGACACAGAGCAAGTTCTGGGTGACGCTGAATTACTAGTTAGCATGTAGCAGAGGTTTCCAGAGTGGAGTTGGTTTCCCCATGAATTCACAAAGTAAGTCATTGGGCTGTGTGGAGAAGCTATCAGAACTTGTATTTATTTTTATTGCTATAATTTTTTAAAGTCTTAATTTTGTGTCTAAAATAATATATAGGTCAGTGAGTAGTACATATATAGTTTACAAGTAAAATACACATGTAATGGGTATATATACTCTGATTCTATTTTTGCTAATGGTGGCGTGTGATCAAACATTTTTGAGGCCAGATCAGACTCATATAGAGCATCTGGGCGAGGGCTTTTATCCTGGGATTTGTCCACTGCTCTGTACATGCCCTTCCTGCGCGCACAGCTGTGTGCGCGTGCGTGTGCCCCTCCGCGGATGCTCAGGAGTCTTGGGCCCTAAAAACCACAGGTGCTTCTCTGGGATCCCCGGGCCATGAGACCACTGAAGTGTGTTTTGGGAGGACTGTATCTTGTTTACAGATAACTTCCTGGGTTAAATTAAGTAATACTTCACTTGAAAAATAATAGATATAATTAGACACATGTTCCTTTTAACAAAGCCTTAGTAAGTCTTCACTCAGAGAAACTGCCGCTGGGTCGTTGCCATGACCTCGTGGCGTGACCTGTGCCACACATGCTGCTAGGGTCTGGGTCCCTTCTGCCTTCCTTGAAAAAGTGTGTGACTGTACACTCCATTAATCTTGTGTTTCCTTAACTACTTTGGTAGATTATTGTCCCTCAAATTCAGATGCACTGGCCCTGGATATGTGTGGTCACACAGACCTGCTTTTTGATGCCTGCTGTTTTCCTGTCATCTGCACGAGCTGCTTTCCTAGAGTGTCCAGATAGGAGGTGATGGGATTGCATTGAGTGGGGATGAGAGTTAAGTTTGAAAGTTAGCTGATGAGGTGACGTTGAGTTTAGTCAAAGTTGCTCTTGAAATTCTCAGGCCACCCACAAAATGAAAGGTGCATGATTTTGGATATGCAAGTCCTTAGTGGTTAAAACTTTATATGGCCACAATGAGCTCTCCAGTTTCTTCCTTAAAGAATATCAGTAGTCCCATCATCTCTCACTTGACTGACCATCTGAATGATATTTTACTCATTTATTTACCTTCCAATAGTCAGAAAAATCCTTCCATATGCAAACTTTCCAAGAAGTTTTGAGCCTAGGGCACGTGCTCGTTGAATAGAATGACTATTCAGACTTTTTTTTAAAAATAAGACTTGTTTTTTGCATGTGAATTTAAGCTGTGGCGCATGTATAGTACAGCTGCTCTGCAGTTCTGGCGTACGCACACCGTTACACTGCGTTTCAGCCGTGGCCGTTTATCCCACGGTCCAGTTCACATGTGTAATGTGTGTTTTCCTCCCCTTGGAAAGGATCCACTCTGTTTGTTTGTTAACTAGGAAGTTTTAAGTATGTGCAAGGCATTGCTCTGGGTTCTGGGAGCATAGGGCTAAAAACAACGGAGTCCGTATCCTTACAATTCTGGGGGAAAGCAGGCAGTAACTGAACCACAAAGGAAAAGAAGCATTCAGAATGTGTGTGCCTGGAAGAAACATTTCCAGGGTGGAGGACCTTGGCAGGTCAGCTGTTTAGGGTAGAGGAGACAGGTGGCCTCTTGGAGGAGGTGGCACGTGAGCAGGGCCCTGCAGGGAGGTGGGACGAGGGCTGGGGCGGGAGGGGATTTGTCAGTGTCTTTTCCACACAACCCTCACTCCCTGTTTCGGGGAGTGGGCCGCACCCAGCTTCCACACAGGAGCAGCCCAGCGGTTTCTTGTGGGCGCGGGGAAATGCTGAGCGAATGGTCCGTTGCAGCTTCGCTGCTCGCCACCGCCAGAGACTGACGCGGACAGCTGCTTAGGCTGACTGGGGTTGGCCGCAGGGCCATGACTGTGTGGTAGCCCAGGATTCCCACTGACAGAAATGAGGAAGGCCACGGAATTTGATCTGATTTGTACTTTATCTTGGTAAATATAATTTATATAAATGTATTGTACCTGATTTATTAAGGGCTGTTTCATTTATTTTAACAGGAATCACTAGATTTGATCTGCTTGGAGACTTTGGAAGGTTTAATTGGCTGGGAAATTTCTATATTGTGTTATCCTACAATCTGCTGTTTGCTATTGTGACCACACTGTGTCTGGTCAGAAAATTCACCTCTGCTGTGCGAGAAGAGCTTTTCAAGGCCCTAGGTAATCCTGAGGTTTATGGGTACTTTCTCTCTCTTTCTGCTTTTTAATAATTTTAACTTTTCAGCTAATTTTAAGTCTTCACCTGTTCATTTTCCAAATGTGTGACCTTCGAGGTCACATTCCTGACCCACTGCTTATTGGTTATATACTTGTGTAAGATTACTTCATTAAGCTTCATCTTTCTCATCTATAAAACAGTGATAATATCATCTTCAGAACTGCTGTGAGTATTAACTGAAACGGTTCTCGTCAGGGCCTAAGGGAAGTCCTGATGCCCGTGAGAGCTCAGGGAGCAGCAGCTCTTTATGGCGATGCGGGCAGTGGTGAGGAACTGAGGGTGAGGCGCAAGGCTTACATTCTGGTAATGATGCCTCTTACTATTTTTTAGTTTAAGATTTTTTTTGAGAATTGGATTTTGTAAGTTTCAGGCTGACCCACAATTACAATTCTCTTCATAAGTCAGATAATAATTTGGAATAAAAACATTAGCGTTTGGCATTAATAAGAGAGAGGGCATTTATTATGTATTCCATGAGTCATATGCTTTGAGATATATGCATTGAGCCAGTATTAAAAACTCATAGATTTGACTAAGCTATAAAAGGTACAGATGTCACCCATGGCCGTATTTTTCATGCTTGCTTCAACATTAGTGATAAGCATATTTCAGGCTTTGTATTTGGGAATACCAGGACAATATAAACTGTCCTGTTTTTAAACCTCCTTGGGTTTAGGGTGTGTACTTTTATAAAAGAGGGAAAGGCAGTGATTTACTGTTAGAAAGTCCCGACATCAGCTCATTTGCCTGAGTTGACGCCGTGTGATCGCGCATGCTCCGCGCGCCTTTGTGCCTCTGGGCTGTTGCGGAGCGCAGCATGACCGTGGTGCCTCAGGCCCTGCTCGCACGTGCAGGGGTGTCTGCCAGGCAGACCGCAGTGAAGCTTCACACACCACCAGGCTTTCCAGTCCTGGTGCTCGGAAGGATGACCACTGGGAAGGAAAAAGGACTTCAGATTATCTACTCATGTCTGTTTTACTGTGAATTTATCCTAGGAGAGTGGCTGATGAAATACTGTGCAGAAAGGGAAGAGTTACATCTCATTTCAGCTGAAGCCCCAGACACCTCGGGGATTTTAATGCCCAGGTTCCATAATGGTGGTCAGATTAAAATCTAAAGATGAAGTGGGAATCAAACAGTCCTCTTAGCCAGATGTTTAGTTATAAGTTCATATTTTAGCTTGTTGTATCATCAGCAATATTAGTTACCCATAAACTTAGATAAATTCCTACTTGTCATACACTAAAATGAGATGGTGGTGAATAAATTGCAGTAAATTTAGCATTTGAGTTGGGTGTTTTGGATATCATCTTGCTAAAGAAGTCTTTATTAAAGTAGTAAGATATAATTTAACCTAAAGTAAAGCTTGTGTAAGGCCTCCTGGTGGCTCAGACGGTAAAGCGTCTGCCCTCAGTGCGGGAGAGCCAGGTTCGATCCCTGGGTCAGGAAGATCCCCTGGAGAAGGAAATGGCAACCCACTCCAGTACTCTTGCCTGGAAAATTCCACAGACCGAGGAGCCTGGTAGGCTACAGTCCATGGGGTCACAGAGTCGGACACGACTGATTGTATTGGCTCTTTGACCATAAGAGGCAGTGGTGTTATCAAGAGTCACGCAGAGCATCTAATAGGCACAGCTTACCTAATGCTTTCTGTTACTCTCTGGAGTTCTCTAAGGAGGCACTGCTTGATAGCTAGAAAAAGACCCTCATTAAGTGTGTATAATGTGTGAATGGTCTGAAGCCTTAATATGATTTCACTGAGAGTCATACTCTGATCAGAAGGTGTAAAGTTTAGCCACCTCCTCTCCTTTCCTTCTTTTGTGTGTGTGGGGGGGTGCGGGAGGGCGCTTTCCCTCTGCCTCTGTGGGCTGAGAATCGCAGAGTCGTGGCAGCCGCTGGGAGTTCAGCCGCCGCGATGCTGGGGCCCTTGATTTCTACAGAAGAGAGACGCTGTAGTTTTTCCGAATAGATAACCTGTCCCCACCCCAGGTTTGAGAAGTAGCTCATCAGAATAACGGCCCCTGAAGGGGCTGAGTCTCCGCGAGGGCTGACCGCCTGGTTGCCGTGCGCCTGCCCGCCCCCGCAGCTGGCCTGTGTTAGCGCACTGCTCCGGGTCCATGTCCAGCTGGAACTGTAGGCGCCTTTTGTCACTCAGTGGCTCGGCCACTCCTGAAACCAGAACTGTGTGTGTGTGCGTGCGTGTGTGCGCGCGCGCATGTGCGTGCGTGTGTGTGTCACTCAGTGGCTCGGCCACTCCTGAAACCAGAACTGTGTGTGTGTGTGTGTGTGCGTGCGCATGCGTTTTTGACTGACTTATATTTTTCCTTCCCAGTCATCCATCATAGACAGGCTCAATTTCACTTTTTTTCCATGAAGATGTGCAGGTGATAGAAATTTTAAAATTTGGCATGTTGTATTGGCTTGGGAGGGGTATAAAATTGTATCAAGTTAGCTAGAAAACTACCTGAAATTTTAGGGGGAAAAAACATCCAAGTATATTTTTACCAATGTCTGAGCCTCATGAAAATCGCTCCGTGGAAACCTTTTCCATGGATGTGCCGCTTGTGTGTTCTTAAATATATTTATGCTTCGTTTTGTTAAAGTGCTCAGAGCTTCAATACCAGTTAAGCTCTTAAAAACCCCTGCCTTTTCTGCCCAGGAAGGCACAGTACTGCTCAGGGTGTCAGGTGCCCCGCTGAGTAATCGCCGTGTGATGGGGGGAAGGAGCACAACTCATGAGGCAGGGATAACCGTGTACTCTGTGTTCCGGTTGCTCTTTGTCCTTCCCTTCTTCTTGGTAATGTTCTCCATTGCTTTTCTTTTTACTTGCACGCTTAATGTCTTAGTGTGTTTTTCCCTGCATTTTCCTGTGAGTGTGTATGTATGACTGTATTTTAAAACAAAAATGGGATCATCCTTGTTTCAGGTCATTCCCCAAGAAGGACACTTGAGGATGGGGATGAGCTTGCAGGAGCAGTTTCATTTGAAGTTGCTCCTGGGGCCGAGGTGGAGGGCGGGGCGGGGGCTGTCTGGAGGGCGGGGGCTCTGCCCTCGGTGGGGGAAGCTGAGCTGGGCCTGTGGGAGGCTGGGTGAGGGGACGGCTCCTGCATGAGGGGAGGCTTGGCTTCCCGCCGGGCAGCTGTCTTCAGCAGAGGCCCTGGGTGCTGCCAGTGGGGCACAGAGCCCTTTCTTGCTGCCAGGAGTGGGCCACGCGGCAGTCTCCTCAGGAGCACCTCATGTTCTGCCCAGCCTCTCAGCAGTGCGTTAGTTCTTACGTTTTCTTCATTTTTCTGCAGGGCTTCATAAACTGCACTTATCAGATACGCCAAGGGATTCAGACACAGCAAAGCCTTCTGCAAATGGGCATCAGAAAGCACTGTGAGGCGCAGCGCCACTCTGCAGTCGAGAGCAAGCACTCCACACTCGTGACATTCCCTCCAGCTGGGCTGTCCCGCTGACCGTGGTGCACGTGCCGGGCCCGGGCCTGTCCGTGTCCCGTCTTCACGATTTGAGGGCGTGGCTGTCGCAGGTCGTCTTCTCTCTGTCTGCCTTTGGGTGGGCCTTGTAGTTTCCAGCTGAGCGCAGGCTCCTCCGGGCAGCACGTCTTCTGGGGGACATGCTTGCTTGCTGCAGCTGTGCAGCCATGAGAATGTGAGAAGAGGCAACTTTGGGGCTTTCTAAGGATTTATTTAAATCTCAGTATATAGTCCATTCAAAGTGTAGACACCTACATGAAAGGCATCCTTCCTTAGTCCTCAGATGGGCAGTTTCTGCAAAAAAATATGGAAGTTTATAGGTGTTATAGCAGTGGCTGCATTGAAACTGTAATGGTTGCAAATGACATTTTCTACTTCCTTCAAGAAAAAAACGAAAACATAGTTCTGACTTACGTTACCGAATATTGACTGGAATTTGAGTTAAGGGAAAAATACAAAACTCTTCTAAACCTGAGCCTTGGTGGAATGCCACAGGAATCCGTCTGCTGTCCAGTGCAATAAGCTGTGGTAGGATATGTTATGTCATCATATTTTCTGACAGTTTATGTGTAAATAATTCAATATTACCTCTCACAACATGGTTGCCAGTGTTGAATACACTTGTAACTTAGATTCTGCCTTATAGGCTGTATGTACATTCAGTTTTTTTTAAAACATTTTTTTCAGGAATCCTGTAATTCCCTGTGCTCCTGTGTCCATTATGGAACCGTAAATCCTCTGTGGTAGAAACCCCTTCTTTCGCCTTCAGTCATTTCTGCACATGCCGAGTTAAACCTCAGACTTACAAAAGTGATCATTCAATGCCAGAACACACGGCACCGGCCAACGTTCATGTCAGGACCGCTCTGCAGTGTATCATGGCCTCACGCTCATTCGGTTGTTAAATTGTAAATAGTTACGGGGACAGGTTCTTGACCTCAAGTCCACTGAGTGAAAACTATGCCATGATACTCTGTGTCACCCTCCGCTAGGTCAGAGCACCAGAAATAGTGCATGCAGAAGGAGGCGGGCCCCTCACACGCAGCTCATATCACGAGGCCTCCATAAATGCGCGTGCCCACGTGCACTGTGTGTATGGCAGTAGAGTCTGTGTTCAGACAAAAGTAAAAGAATAGTTTTCTCAAATCGTTGAATTTAAGGTTTTGGGGAGAGATTTATGAAAAATAGGCTGTATATATTTGACATAAAAAATTTCCACTAAGAAGCAAAATTGTAAGAAAAAGTAATCTCAGCTCCATGTGTATGCTTGTTAATTTATGCCTCTCCATTTCCTTCTGAGTTTCTCTTGTTAAAATGCAGCTTAGTTTTAAAACAAAAAAACATTTTGTGATTCTAAATGACCCTCAGTAAATACAAGCAGTCTAGTATGGGTGAATTTCTCAGCGTAAGATCCACATACTGAGAAAAATTTATAAAAAATGGCTTTCTTCAGTTTTACTGGTAATTATACCTATTTAAGCATTAGTTGGAGGTTTTGATTTTTACTGAAACTTGGCTTGCTTTGAGCAGACCAGGTCAAGGGGAGAGAGAAAAAAGTTCCTTTAAATAAAAGAATATCACTTTTAACTTACACCAGTTTCAGGGCACACATCCAGAAGAGCTTCTGGGTATTTGTAAGATGTCTGAAAATTTTTGAGTAAAGTATTAAACTTTTCAACGTCTGTATCAACTCTTTGCTCATCTGAAAGTTTCTTTCCACAAGAGGACTTAAGCCAGGTTTGGATCGGTAAGGAGTGAAATGTATAATGGATTTTTCAGGCTCTCGTTGGGTGCTTCTTCATTGCTGTGTGGAATAGAGGGATGGTTTTAAACCTTGGGTCTCAGATGTGTTCTGTGTGAGCAAATACAGGTTGTTACATCCTTGGTCTGCACGTAATGACAACCCCTTGAGACTGCAGATGGCCCGTGTATTCCCGGTCACGTCCACAACCTCGATCCTGAGTGAGATGCTCATTCTAATTGCAGGCGCTTCTCTTGGGCACGCGCTGGAGGCTGGTGTGTGGCCCTGTGCTGGGAGGGGGGTGTCGGGCAGCATGTGGAGCCGGGCCGCAGCCAGGCGTGCCGTGGCCGGGGTGGCACCATGAGGCCTCAGGCCAGAGGGCCCCGCGCTGCAGTCAGACGCCGGACTGCCCTGCTCCTGAGCGGGCGGGGTGCGTCAGTGACAGGGTCAGTAAGGCTCCACTCACATTTTCTCAGTTCCGGGAACCACTGTAAAGGGGCCGTGGGCACTGCTGTTCTTCCCATTCCTGGGTTCTGTGGCATTTACACACTTTACACATACAACCTCTGTAATGATCTTTACTGATTTTCCAGGGTGTTTCTTAGGTTTAAAATTTCTTTAGCTTCATGTACATTCTCTGTGAAAACGAACCTGCTGTAATTGTGAGACTTGATGTGAAGAGTCTGTGCACACGTTAGCAGCTTCTGTGCCACACTGAGCGTTGGGCAGCAGATGAGGACAAAGCCTCACTGGTGGGTGTCACTTGGGTGCATCCGAGGCGCAGACACACCTGACCTAGGGGTGGCTTCTGCGCGGCTTCGCTGGGCACAGGTGCCCCCGGGGCCTCAGCGCTCAGCTTGCTGGCCCGCAGCACGGGCGCACGTTGTGCTCCTCTGTGGCTCTCCGTGTTGTTAGCACAGTTTCGTGTATTAAGGGTATAAAGGCAGTGCTTGCGGTGAGGATACATGCAGAACTGGCCATGGATACTTTTAAAAACTGGTGTGATGTTACTTTGAAGATAGTGTTTGGATGCACTGGCAAACGGTTTTTGTTTACAGATTGTCAGTCTTGTTTGTCTCTATGAGATTACTTTTAGTGTGACTTTCTCAGAAATTAAAGTTTTACAAAAAGTGACTTCATATTTTGGTTTACAGGTACCCAGATATTTGTGTTTTTGTTTTTTATCTTAAACACCCTCATGGCTAAACTTAAGGGCACAGGTTGCGCTCGTTTCTGTCTCAGGAAGGGCAGTAGTTGTTCTGGTGGGACAGCAAGTTGAGGAAGAAGTGGATGTTTTGTGTCCTTTTTGTTGGGGAGTTTTTGGTAGGTCAGTTTCTTGCATCCTAAAATGACTGAAATCATGTGTGTTATGTTATTTATTTGACTCACTTAGATACGATTTCTCTGATTTTTTCCACTGAAGGACTGAGCCACACAGCTGACTGTGGTCTGGGCAGCTTCATCCAGAGTCTTTGGAAGGCAAATACCCTTAGCATCTGGTTCATTCCCTGACAGAAGTCTCTCTGGGAGTGACTTTCAGACTTCTAAGACCACAGTAAGAAATCCAGTTTACAGCATAACACACTTCTATGCACACAAGCAAAAATCTAAGAAAATGGTACCTGCTTTTACTGTGTGTGACGCATGCTGCCATTTCTGTCCTGGTTTGTTTTTTTTTGTATATATATATATTTTTAATTAGATAGAAACCACTAAGTCATTTCCTGGCTGAAAGAATGATGAATGCAAGGAATTGTTTTGGCTTTTGAATATCGTTCAGGTAGAATCCATTGTCGCAGATGCCTCTGAAGCAAAAAGACTGAGCATGACGATTGTTTGCTGCCCTGCAAAGAGCATCATCAAAGTCAGTAGGAACTGCGGACTCTGAAATGTGGGTTATACGGCTTCAAAACTAAGTGAGCCATGTGCTGAAGGAGTAGTGCTGCGAGCTCATTTTCGAGAGGTTACTTAACTTCCAATTCTTTGTGATTCAATTAGGAAAGTTATTTTCAAGTTCAAGTGTCATCAGGTGGGCACTTCAGACAGCCCAGTCACTGTGGGTGTGACTTGGTGTGTGCTCTTCCTGGCGCGTGAAGAAGCCCGCGTCTCACGAGCAGGGTCGCGGGAGCCGGGCAGACCCGCTGCTGTGCTCTTCCCCAGGACCAGAGGCAGTGAGGGCCAGGGCGCCTGAGCCCGGGGCTGGCGCGCACGTGGCGGCTGTGGATGAGGGGAGAGCTGCGTCGGCCCTAAAAATGCAGTTTCCATGACGACTGCCGCAGTGGCTCTTCCTTTGCAGAGCTGCTGTTTTAAAAGAACGGCCTGCCTGCAGACGGGGCACTGAGGTCAGGACCGGGGCGCCCCCGGAGCCAGCATGCTGACTTCGCGCCTCCTGAGGCCTGCAGTCTCCCTGTGCCGGCTCAGCAGTGGGCATGAGGCTGAGGCGACGGGTCAGCCGCCAGTGCCGGGCCTGGCACTCCCCGGCCGCACCTGCACTGTCCCCTCCTGCCTCTACTTCTTCTCAGCAGCGACCCACTTCTTTGCTCTTTGTAGTCCTCACTGTGGCATCTCATCAGGCCTTGAAGTCTGGGGGTGAAGTCAGGAGGTGGGTGCAGAGTCCTTGCTGTCAGCAGCCTGAGACCTGGGAGGTGGGGAGATGCCCCCCTCCGCTCCAGAGCTCGGGGGCCCAAGCACAGGGATGTGAGGACGTGGCCTGGGGACATGCCGGTGAGCTGTAGCACTGGCTGTGAGCACAGGTCCGCGTCGCTGCCACCTCCCCTCTGCCTGCTCCAAGGGTTCCAATTTCCCAGTGACTCCAGTCGGGTGGTTTGGAATTTTCCAACACCGGGGTGTCGAGACAAGCATTTGAACACTGCCTTCTTGTGTCTGGTGTAGAAGTGCGGCATGGCCTCAGAAACTCAAGGCGACTTAGTTCTGTCTAGATTACACAGATACCGTAAGTTGGTATCTAAGATGTCATTTTAAGATGAGACCAGTTTTACGTATATAGCTTGCAAAGAGACTCACTGCTTTAAATTGGTGATAACAGCAGTAATAGCAGTAGGCGCTTAAGCAGTGCTTCCCTATGGCAGGCATTGTTCTAAGCACTTTATAGGTGCGTTTTTAAAAATACTTGGCCACCTAATACAAAAGACGCTGATGCTGGGAAAGATGGAGGGTGGGCGGAGAGGGGGCGGCAGAGGATGCGATGGCTGGACAGCGTCGCCGAGTCGATTGCCGTGAGTGTGAGAAAACTCTGGGAGATGGTGAGGGACAGGGAAGCCTTCAGTCCATGGAGTTGCAAAGAGTCAGATTCAACTGAGCAGCTGAACAACAACAGCTCATTTAATCCTTAAGACAGTCCTGGGGAGGAGGCGCTGTTAGTATTCCCGCTTTGCTGATGAGGAAGCTAAAGCACAGAGAGGCTGGGTAACCCACCCGGGACCCACGGAGCACAGGGTCTGAACCCCGGGCCAGCTGGCTCCAGAGTCCTCACCCGTCAGCACTTTGTAAACCTTGCTTCCCAGATAGCCTTTGCTTCCCAGTTACAGCCGAGGGAGGGCACCTGTCTTCATAGGGAGCCCCTGTACTAGCTGACAGAGCCCTGCAATGTCATAGCCTCTGAGACAGACAAAGGGACTTGTTTAAAATTGTTACCTGTTTTTATGGTGCTTAGGACAGTGAACCAGATAAGGAACCACGAGTGAGACGTCGGGGCTTTAAGAATGCGGCTTGATCACCTGGGAAGGAAGAAAACACTTTGGGAAAATTTCTTAAAGATGCTGGTTCTGCTGGGCCCGTCCCAGTTCTCAGCCCTGCGGGTTTCCCGCAGCCCAGCGAGCTCCACCTTTGGGGAGGTTTCGGCAGAGCTGCTGGTGCTGGGCAAGCACCTGGGCTTTGAGCCCCACTGTGGGCTGAGCAGAGCTGCGGTTTCCTTACGATTCCATACTCCTTCCCATGTGTGAGATGGTCAGGGCCTGTGCTTGTGAAAAGGGTTAGGCAATGGTAGCCGTGACCTGTGTCAGCCAGAAAGTGGGCATCCCACCTATGAGCCGTGTAGGGGAACCCGGGTGGCTTCGCACCGGCACACGTGTCCCTTGTGCCCAGGGCTTTGAGTGGGGCCGCCAGGCCACTATCGTAGCTCAGGGCCCAAAACATCAGATGCTCTTGGGTTTTGGCTGCTATTCTTAGTAATTAAATGTCCTGTCATGATGGCTTGACATTTGTAAGATGATGTCACAGTTGTGGCAGAGCCTATAAGGAACTAAGGTGAGCCTTAAGCCGTTAGCCGTGGTCACTGTAGGGACAGCCTGAGACCAGCCTGTTGAAGCTGCTTCGCGTTTATCTGGTCCACCTGGCTTTTCTAAACGTGTCCCTGCTGATCCTTAGAAAAATGACTCAGCTAATGGGGTTGCTTAAAGGCTTAGTGTCTTAAAGTTGTGATGAGGATTTTGGAACAATGTAGGCTACGTTGAAAACTTTAAACAAGAAAACACTTTTGAGTCTGTACATCCTCGTTATGTTCTTCTGGTTAAACTTGAAAGTTGAGATGTGTTAAATTAAGTACAGTTTTCTTACGAGGCTTTGTCCTTGAAATAGACGTCAAATCTTGGTCTACAAAAGGCAGTGCGGAGCTCCCTGGTGTCCAGTGGTTAGGACGTGGCACTTTCGCTGCCCGGGTTCAGCCCCTGGTTGGGGAGCCGTGGTGCCGCGAGCCACGTGGCACGGCTGGTAAAATAAATGGCGATGACGTCGGATGGTCGAAATGTTCCCGCTGTTCTGCCGAATCGCGCTCTTGCGTTGCAGGAAGCGTGCCTGCCGCGGTAATTCCGCGTGGTTGCTCTGCGACACAGCAGATGCCCCCACGGGATTGTCGTGTGTGTATGGAACATCCTTTGCTCACGAACTTCTTTTCCTCCCGACGTGTAGGTTGATGTCATTCCATGGGATGCCTGTATAGCCCTCCTCCCGATGTGTGGGGACCATATCTAGTCAGCTCCATGTGGGTGGTGTCTAGCCGCCATGGAATCTGAGGAGTCGCTCTCTGCACGCCTTAGAGCGCTGCGCTCGGAGTCGGCAGTGAGTCTCCTCTGTCCCTGGCCTGCCTGCTCTCTGGCCGCCACTGTGGGTTTTCCTCACCACGCATTTCCCCGTCCTCTCTGCATCACTGCTTGGGTGTCCTGCAGTTCCGTTCAGTGCAGCCCCACACCCGAGGGGCTCAGCCTCAGGAAGCCTGACTGCCCACCCCTACTCCAGACGCGCATCCCGAGCCCAGAGGCCGTCACGCTCTGCCCGGCCCGCTCCACAGCAGAGCCCAAGACTCCCTCATCCAGTCCAGCCCCTTCCAGAGCTGCTCGCAGGACCCCGGGCAGCAGGCCATGCACTAGATGACCTGCCTCCCATAAAGGGTGCAGGTCAGGGCCAGCCAGCTGGGAGAGACCCCCAGGCCAGGTCTGGGGAGGGGGCGCTCAACTTCCCCGCCGTCCGCGGGGGTCCCACCCTCCTGGGGTGCCCCACCCCCCCGGGGTGCCCCACCCCCCCAGAGCCTCCACCTGGCCTGGAAGCTCTCAGGTTGCCTTCAGGAGGCGGTCTGTGTGGAGGAGGCTCCGCCCTACAGGCGTGCCGGGTGAAATGATTGGCTGCTGGTGATGAGCTCAGCTCCAGCCCCTCTCCCCTCCCTACAGGTCACGGGGATGGGGCTGACAGTTCAGCCCCTAATCCCAGGGTTGGTTCCCCTGGCGATCCTTGGGGAGTCTCCAAAGTCACCCCATTCAGAGTGGAGAAAATCAAACCCTCCTACACTGTTGATGGGAAGGCAAATTGGTGCAGCCACTATGAACAGTGTGGAGGTTCCTTAAAAAAAAAAAAAAAAAAGCTGGAGTTACCATATGCCCCAACAACCCCACTCCTGGGCCTATATCTGGGCATATAACTAGAAAACTCTAGTTGGAAAAGTTGCATGCACCCCAGTATTCGTGGCAGCGCTGTTTACAGTAGCCAAGACATGGAAACAGCCCAGATGTCCATCAGCACAGGAGCGGATAAAGAAGGCGCGGGGCCCACACAGTGGCGCACTGAGGGAGGTGACCCCATGGACTGTAGCCCCCGCCAGGCTCCTCTGTCCTGGAATTCTCCAGGCAAGAATACTGGAGTGGGCTACCATGCCCTCCTCCAGGAGATCTTCCCAACCCAGGGATCAAACCCAGGTCTCCCGCACTGCAGGCAGATTCTTTATCATCTGAGCCTCCAGGGAAGCCCCGATGGAATATTCAGCTCAGTCGCTCAGTCGTGTCCGACTCTTTGCGACCCCATGAATCGCAGCACGCCAGGCCTCCCTGTCCATCACCAACTCCCGGAGTTCACTCAGACTCACGTCCATAGAGTCAGTGATGCCATCCGGCCATCTCATGCTCAGTCGTCCCCTTCTCCTCCTGGCCCCAATCCCTCCCAGCATCATGGTTTTTTCCAATGAGTCAACGCTTCGCATGAGGTGGCCAAAGTACTGGAATATTACTCAATCATAAAAAATGAAGTAATGCCATTCACGGCAACATGGTTGGACCTGGAGATTTCCATACTAAGTGAAGTGAGTCCGAGAAAGACAGTATGATGCCACTTATACGTGGACACCAAAGAGGAGTACACATCAACTTATTCGTGAAACAAACGTGTCCAGGCATAGAGAAGAAACTTACAGTTACCCAAAGGGAAGGGCGGGGGGTAAAATAGGAGCGTGGGGTTCACAGACGCAGACTACTCTAGATAGCATAGAAGCAGCAGGGTTTACTGCACACCACAGGGAGGATATTCAGCGTCTTTTGACAAGCTACTGATGCAGTGGGAAAGAACTGGAAAAAAAGTGTAAATACGTATACATACATATACACATGTGTATGAATGACCAAATCACTGCTGTACTCATGAAATGAACACGGTTTTGTAAATCAGCTTCACTTAAATTAAAAAGTCACTTCATTCACAGAAGCCCAGGTGTGGTTGAAAGGGGCTTGTTATGAATATCAAAAGACACTCTTATCCTCTTATCACTTAGGAAATTCCAAGGGTCTTTCTTTAGAGCTCTGTGCCAGAAATGGAGGAAGACCATATGTGTATTTCTTATTGTAAGTCACAATGTCATATATTCCTAGAATGAAAATGGTTCAGAGGATGCATACTGCAAACTGTTTTCAGAAAGACCATATCAGCAGCGTGTCTGAGATGTGTGCATTTAGCTAACCCTGGAATAGCAGCAGCGTGTCTGAGATGTGTGCGCTTAGCTAACCCTGGATTTTGCCAGTCTTCAGGTTAGTGACAACCTGATGGGCAGAAGGTGTGTTTTCTTGCATTTTTAGTAACTAGTGGGAGAACTTTAAAAAGAATTTTTCAGTTCAGTTGCTCAGTCATGTCCGATTCTTTGCAGCGCTGTGGACTGCAGCACGCCAGGCTTCCCTGTCCATCACCAACTCCCGGAGCTTGCTCAGACTCATGTCCATCAGGTCAGTGATGCCCTCCAGCCATCTCACCCTGTCGTCCCCTTCTCCTCCTGCCAGCATCAGGGTCTTTTCCAGTAAGTCAGGTCCTCACATCAGGTGGCCAAAGTATTGGAGGCTCAGCTTCAACATCAGTCCACTATTGGTATTTCTCCGTATATGGATTATTACATATACCTCGCCCACGTTTGGCATCTCTCATCATGACTCTTATACAGTTATCACAGTGCTAAGAGCTTATCTTTTCGTCATAAATATTTTTCCTGCTTTTTTATCTGATTCACATTGTTTTCTGCTGTATGGAAATCTAAAATTCTGAAGTAGTTAAAGTTTACAATTTCTCTTAAATTTTTTGATATCATATGTAGGACTTCCCTACTCTAAGAGCTTTTAAACTATGTACCGAGTTTTGCCCCAGCTCCTTTCGTTGGGCAGTGCCTCACACACCACGTGTCAGGCTGCACCCCACAGGCCTGCAAGGCCTGTAACTGCCCTGCCACAAGACCAAAGGAGGAGGCTGGCGGCGGCAAGAGACCTCGGCGGTTTGTTGGACCAGAGACCTTACCTCGGAAGCAAGGTCCTGGAGTGGCTCTTCAGGCTGCGAGTGGAGGGTGGGGGTGCGTGTCAGCTGCAGGGGATGTGGGTCAGTTACCGGCTGGCCCCGGGGTAGGGGGCGGTATCAGCGACGGGGGATGGGCATCAGTGGTGGGGACGTCAGGCTGGCTGGGCGTCAGGAAAACAGCACAGAGGGGCCCTCTGGGCGGAAGCGTGGGGGGCTCGGGAGCCGGGGCTGCCGGGCGGGCGTGCGGGCAGGTGCTGGTCAGGCTCTGTGAGGAAGAGGGAAGGGGTGTAGGTGAGTAGGCTGCAGGTGAGGCAAGGACTGGGCCAGCAAGAGGGCAAGAGAATGGCCGTCTTGCAGGGGGCGGGGGGGACCTGACCACACACCGTGCAGCTCACTCCCACAGTGCACAGTCCATTGGCGGTTCACGTTCAAAAGCGAAATTCAGGTAAACCCCGGGATCCGAAGGCTTATGATTCGGGCCGCATCTCGTCCTGTGGCCAGAGGGAGCATCCAGGGGTTGTAGAAGATGGAAGGTGTTCGTTTATAGGGAGGGGCAGGACAGGGGGCTATTAGCCAAAGAAGAGGGGGGAGCGTCTTTGAGCCAAGGCCTCTTTGGGGAAGGCAGCGGCCAGGGGGCCATTGTGCAGGCCGCCCCTTCCCCTCTGGTGGGCAGAGGGGGGCCCACACGACCGGCCACCTGGTGAGGACCGGAAGGCCCCAGACAGTGGGTCGAGGTTACGTTTCTGGCGGGGCTGAGACTGCAGCTAGGCCAGGGAGCACGGGTGTCAGCCCGGTGACGCTAGTGGCCGCTTTGGGCCTGTGGTTTTTCTCTCTAACCTTGAGTGTATCCTCAGGGTTGGGCAAACACCACCATCAAAATCAATCCCAGGACACTTCTGTTTCCTCAAACCAACCTACTTTTTTGAACATTAGTTTATTTTTGGCTGCAACAGGTCGCGCTCTGGTTGCGGCGAGCGGCGGCTGCTCTTCCCTGCGGTGTGCGCGCCTCTAATTGCGGAGCCCGGGCTTCAGTGGCTGCAGCTGCGGGCCCTGGGCGCAGGCTCAGTCCTTGACGAGCACGGGCTTAGCTGCCCCAGGGCATGTGGGGTCTTCCTGGCCCAGGGATGGACCCTGCGGCCCCTGCGCTGGCAGGCGGGCTCCTGGCCCTGCACCAGCAGGAAGCCCAAACGCACCACTTGGAAGGCTTCGTTTGTGGGAATCAGCCATCCTTCTCCCGGTTCCTTTTGAGGAGAGGCATGCAGTTATGGTTGTCACTGGCCACACACCTGCTCTCCTACGTGCTGAGCAACGAGTGTGGCTTCCCGCAAGGCGGCCGTGGCCCCGGCCCTGTGCGGTTCAGGGGCAAACAAAAGCCGTGTGGTGTGGGGCCCCGGGAGGGTGACTGACTGCAAAGAAGCGGGTCCACCAGGAGAAGCACCGTGGATGTGAAGGGGAGTTGCCCCTGGGACTCCGAGCCACTTCCAAGCGTGAACTTGCCCTCCAGAAGGACAGTTGCAGGAACTGGGCAGCCGCTGGGGGCACACCTGGCTGCCCGCCCTCCAGGGCTCCCAAGGACAGGGCCGCCCCGCGGGCATTCAGGTCACCGCCGTCAGTCGGGCGCCGTCACTCGGAGCCCCGAACGCAGCTCCTGCCCATCAGCTTTGTTTCCCCACGAGGCTGCTGTGGGTCATGGCAAATCGTACGGTGAACCGTGTGTGACCTTCGTGCCTTCTCCATAAACCCAGTGTCCTTAAGGATCGGGCTGACGTCTAAACTCTGTAACCCAGAGCTCTAACTAGTATTTCTCACACCGTTTGAAGAATATGTGCCTCTTCATGTACTGAACACTAACCGTGTGTTTTGAGTTACAGATACTTAGACACCCTCTTCACTTCTCGGGCCCTGATCAGTGACTCATTCCCCTCTGTCTCCCACAGGACACGGTGACGTCCCTACATACACCTGGCTTATAGTGTGGAAGATGCATTCTTTTAGACATTAGCGTTCTTGTTGGCAAAGAAAATTCTGGTTCACAAGACATCCCAGAGATAGTGGATCAGATCTGTAGATCGGTTAACACTGTTGTTTCAACGCTAGTTTTCTGGCTTTGACAGTTTTAGTAAGGCGTGTTAACATGAGGGGAAGCTTGGCGAAGACTCCGTGGGAATTGTTACAACTCTTTGTGCGTCTAGATTATTTTAAAATTATATATATATATATATATCAAATGAAACAAAACTGGAATTTACTACTAAAATGAGAATAAACCAAATACCCAGCTGTCTGGACAGATAAGGCTAAACTTAGGGATTATCTACGGATTTAGGCAGCCTCACAGTGAGTCCTCCACTAAACTCGCGCTTCTTTGGGCTGCCACTCTTTCTTGATCAGTGAGCAGTTTTCAAAGGGGACCCAGAGAGACTGCAACATAATCGTAGAGCGTGTGCATGGTGCCTGTGGTCTGCCCTGTGCACATGTCTGCCCAGAGAAGCGGCTGCCCCACTGCGGCATTTTCCTGTCTGGTAGGCGTGGCCTCCACAGCCTTTGCCAGGCGTCATGTTCCAGAGCTTTTCAGTGAGGAAGTGCCCTGACCTGCCATCAGTGGTCCTGGCCGAGTGAGGCGCCCCGGGGCCCTCAGGGGTTCTCACTGTGCCACCTCCCACGGCGGCCACGCCCAGGCTTCTGTCCCCGCTGACCCTCCTGCAGAGCCACGGCCTGTGTGGGCAGAGCGCGGTAGGCAGGAAGTTTCCTGGAAGGATCTGCACAGCTCACGGAGTCAGGGACAGTGTGAGAGGCGGGCTCTGGAGGCCGGCAGGGTCGCCAGGCGTGGGCAGTATGCCCAGGACACGGTCACGCCGGCCCTGAGTGGCCCCCGCGCTCGCCGAGTGCCTGGGGCCCCCTGGCTGCCCCCTGCAGGCTCTGGGCCTGGGGCTGGGCATCAGGCTGGCGAGGCCTTCCTCCTCAGTGGGCTGTGCTCCGCGGGAGAGGCCACCGTTGGGAAGCAGGGAGGGGCGTGTCTGGGAGCCAGCCTTCCTCAGCTCTCTCACGCCAGTGTGGTTGCTGTTCAGGCACTCAGCCGTGTCTCACTCTCTGCGAGCCCAGGGACTGCAGCACGCCAGGGTTCCCTGTCCATCACCATGTCCTAGAGCCTGCTCAAACTCATGTCCATCGAGTCAGTGATGCCATCCAGCCATCTCATCGTCTGTTGTCCCCTTCTCCTCCTGCCTTCAGTCTTTCCCAGCATCAGGGTCTTTTCCAAGGAGTCAGCTCTTCGCATCAGGTGGCCAAAGTATTGGAGTTCCAGCTTCAGCACCAGTCCTTCCAACAAATATTCAGGTCTGATTTCTTTAGGATGGACTGGTTGGATCTCCTTGTAGTCCAAGGGGCTCTCAAGAGTCTTCTCCAGCACCACAGTTCAAAAGCATCAGTTCTTCAGCGCTCAGCCTTCTTAATGGTCCAAAGAGTGTCTGCTCACCGTTTAAATCATCTCCACGTCAGGCTCCGGATTCTTTCATGGACTCTCCATCACTGCAAAGTGAACACACCCCAGGATATGTGGGTGTGCTCTAAGGGACATATGTGCATGGGCTTCATGTAAAGAAAACACCCCAGATGGGATGAGAAATAAACAGGAACAGGTGTGGTGGGGTTCCTTCCCAGGTGACGCTGGGGCAGTTGCACACCTTGACAGGCATGCAGCTGGCCCTGGCCACCTGTCTGTCCCTGCCTCCCGGCCTGGCTGTTAGTTGTGGCTGCACTGACCTGCCAGGAGCACCAGGGTGGCCGCAAAGCCTGCCTGCAGGACCTCCCTGTGGCCCAGGGGTAGGAACCTGCCTTCCAATTCGGGGGATGTGGGTTTGATCCCTGGTCTGGGAACTAAGATCCCACACGCTCCAGGCGCCACGATGAAGACCCTGCAAGCCACAACTAAGACCCAAGTAAAGAAAGAGTGTTTGTTTTTGTTTTTGTTTTTTTAATAGGAAAAGTCTACCTGCTCTTCCTCAGCACAGGGGAGGGTTTGCTGGAGACCCCAGGCAGAGCGGCCACGAGCCGGGAGCCACTGAGGGCAGCTCCTCGGCCCTTCACCCACTGCTGATGGGCGGGGAAGTTCAGAAGAACAGGCTGCTTTGTCTGTCCCTAACATCTGGGGCCTCTTCTATCCCAGCAGCTGGGGCACCTCGCCAGGACCCTGTGGTCAGTGCTTGTGAATGACCAGGCTCCCAGGAGGATTCATGGATTTCTTTACATGTGAGCCATGAACATGTGGCTCTGAGTTCTTAATACGTGATGTGCTGTTTTAGACAGCATATTAAAAAGCAGAGACTTGACTTTACCGACAGAGGCCTGTCTAGTCAAGGCTATGGTTTTTCCAGTAGTCGTGTATGGATGTGAGAGTTGGACCATAAAGAAAGCTGAGTGCCGAAGAACTGATGCTTTTGAACTCTGGTGTTGAGAAGACTCTTGAGAGTCCCTTGAAAATCAAGGAGCTCAAACTAGTGAATCCCAAAGGAAATCAGTCCTGAACGTTCATTGGAAGGACTGATGCTGCAGCTGCAGCTTCCAATACTTTGGCCACTTGATGGGAAGAGCTGCCTCACTGGAAAAGACCCTGATTGAAAAGACCCTGGGAAAGATTGAAGGTGGAAGGAGAAGGGGACGACAGAGGATGAGATGGTAGGATGGCATCACTGACTCGATGGATGAGTTGGAGCAAACTCTGGGAGTTGTTGATGGACAGGGAAACCTGGCGTGCTGAAGTCCAGGGGGTCACAAAGAGTCAGACACCGCTGAGTGACTGAACTGATGTTGAAACCAGTGAATATCTTATTTTTATATCTTGGGTTTACATATTCAAAGTGCTGGAGTCAACAGTGACTTATCCCATAGAGATAAAGCGACGACTACAAAGCAAGCATTTGAATGGCAGAGGCCTTTGGACGCTCTAAGGGGTTTGGGTTCAGTCTGGGGTCGGACACGAGCGGCTGCGGTCGGGCAGGCCTGGGGAGATGCTGCGTTATCTCCTCGCCGGCAGGCCCACCACACAGCACCGCTGTGGAGGGGCTGGGGAGGGAATCGCTGGACTCTCACGAGCAGCCCAGCCCACCAACCAGAAGCCGAGCTAATCAGCAAACCGTAGAGCCTCCGAGATAGAAGTTTTTAATCCGTTCCTCACTTCAGCTGACTCAACTTATGAATTTGAAGTTTTCTCGTTATAAAGACTAGAATTGGATGGGTTTGTGAGCTTTTAAAATATTGTCAGCTTTCCTAATGTACAACTACCAACAATCAGGTTAACACTCCCCCCCACCCCGCCAAATTATGCAATTTTTTCCCTGTGAAATCAACATTCAAGAATCCTCTTCTGATAGCAGCAGCGGCAGAGTGGACACGTGTGGAAAGGTGCGCTGTCCCCCAGGGAGAGCTCCTCCAGGGCTCGGAGGCACGTGTGGTGGAACACGTGTGAGCAGGACAGCAGGACCCTCTCCCGTGGCGCCAGCGCGGCAAGGCAGATGGGGCAGTCGGGGGCCTCCCGGCACAGCGCCTGCAACACGGCGGGCGGTCACACGCGTGGGCCATGCCGCGGCGGGCAGTGCCCCAAGTGGAGTGAGAACCGGGCACCCACAGACGTGGGTCTTCTAAATGTGAAGACATCTCACCCTGGGTTAAAATAACACTGATTATGTCTGTGCTCTGCTACTCCTGCAAAAAATGGAAGGGACCACAACCCACCTGGGATAACCCACTTCGAAATACAGTTTATAAAATGCTGAACCTTTGTAACTGACTTTCTTTTAATTAAGCAGTCTCTGACACTATGTAGCCGCTAAACTTCTTTATGCATTTTACTATTTTTGTGATTTCTAACACCACCCTTATGGCAGAAAGTGAAGAGGAACTAAAAAGCCTCTTGATGAAAGTGAAAGTGGAGAGCGAAAAAGTTGGCCTAAAGCTCAACATTCAGAAAACGAAGATCACGGCATNAAGCTGAAACTCCAGTACTTTGGCCACCTCATGCGAAGAGTTGACTCACTGGAAAAGACTCTGATGCTGGGAGGGATTGGGAGCAGGAGGAGAAGGGGACGACCCAGGATGAGATGGCTGGATGGCATCATGGACTCGATGGACATGAGTCTGAGTGAACTCCGGGAGATGGTGATAGACAGGGAGAGCTGGCGTGCTGTGATTCATGGGGTCGCAAAGAGTCGGATACGACTGAGCACCTGAACTGAACTAAACTGAAGTAAGTGTTTCCCCTGCCGGGTTTGGAGTCCCTCTCCTCAGATGCAAGGGGTAGGCAGGCTGAGACTGGCAGGAAGCTCGGGGTGGGGGCACGTGGGAAGGCCTTTGCCCTTGGCGCTTTCACTGCTCACTAGACGCCTTCATCAAAGCAGAATTCCACATCCACAGCCCTTAGTCTCACCCCAGAGTGGGTGACGAGGGTCCCAGGGCCCTCTACGCGGTGCGTGGCCCTCCGCCCCGGCAGGCTGGCCGCGCCTACCTGGGTCTGGATCTGCCCAGCTCAGCCCCTCCCCTCCCCGCCCGCTGCAGGGCCGGCCTGGCGCGCCTACCTGGGTCTGGATCTCACCCCACTCCTCTTCGGAGAGCGCGCGGCCACACCGCTCCTCCAGCTGCTGCAGGACGCTGCGGTTGACGGCCAGGCAGTGGTCCACCTCGGAGAAGAGCGTGTCGATGTCCGTGCGGTAGGAGCAGAGCAGACGCTGGCTGATCTCTGTGAACTGAGCACCCGCGCCCACCATGAGCCTCACTGGGCGGCGGCCTGGCGTCCTCACCACCCTCCCCCAGCTGCCCTCACACTCGCTAGCCCAGAGAGCCTGGGCGGAGATTTCAGGAAGGGGCGCCTGCTGGCGAGACTTGCTTGGTGGCTTGGTGGCAGGGAGCACGCTGGTGAGCTGAGAGGAGGAGGGACCAGAGCCGGGTACAGTGGGTCGCGCTTATTTTGCACTCGCAGCACCTCCGGAGCCTCACAGGCCCGCTCCTGGGCGTGCTAGCCCCCGGGCCCACGCCAGGCTGTTGTGAGTGATGCCTCCATGGCGCGTCCTCGGGCTCCGCAGCGTTGTCCCTCGCAGCTGCAGGCCAGGAACCGTCCTTTCAGCGGGAGCATTTCCAAAAAGGGAATCCACGAGAAAGACCATCTCCCGCCTTTTGAGTTGGTTACTCGTCCTGCCTTTCTCACCAAGCTCTGAAATCCTCATTTTGAACCCACCCCTGTTGCCTAAAGAGCTAAAAAAAGTAGGCTGAGGTAATCCGTTTATGGACGATCATGTGTCTCCATGCTACAGAACTCATTTTTAGGACTTACCTAACAATCCTGATTTCACTGCTAGCCTAAATATGAAGGCGGCTTATCACAGTTTATCGCAAACTTTTGTTTTGCTTTGAAGGCACAGTCCTCAAATACAGTCTCTAGCATTCCCCCAGGCTCAGGCCTCTCTATAAAGGTCTGCATTTGGTACAGAGAGATCTAGAAAAGCACTCTGCTCTCAGGACAAATGAAGTAACGGGAATCGTGCTCGTCTGCTGAGGGCAACATCTCTGAGCAAACCAGGGTCGCCGAGATGAGCGCACGCGTTTGCAGGGTGCACTTGGCCACGTGCGGTTTGTAAAATGCTATGGGTGGAGGTCGCGTGGGAGGCTCGTGGACTCGGGCGTGCCACCCCCTAGCCCGCGCCTTTCCCGGCCCTGGGGGCTAACGGTGGCTCACTGCAGAGCTCGAGCTACGTCCTCCTCCCTCGGGCCTCATTTGGCCTCGTGGTCCTTCAGGTGTGTGACACGTGGAGCACATTCTCCACGGGCCCAGCGGATGTCCCCAGTGTCAAGTATTCTGGTCTACAGGACAGCACGTGTGTGCAGCGTGTCTGTGCTGGTCTCCTCCATCAGAAGTTGCCTTCGCGGCCCCGGGGGCCCCTTCTAGCTCCCTTCCATCCCACAGGAAGCCTTGAGCCTGGGCAGAATGGGGGCAGGGCTGTGGGGACCGACCCTCCCCGGCCTTGGTCCCTGGGGCTTACCGGGCGGGTGCCGGCTGTCAGGGGAAGGCCACCTGTGAAGCGGCCGGCGGCCCACGGTTTGAATCCAGGCGCCTACGTCTTGGGGTCTTGCCAGCAGTGGTTTCTCAGCCGTGTCTGAGGCCTGGACGAAGATGCTTTTCCATTTTGGAGTCCAGTTCTGTTTCTTGCTGACTATCCAGCTGGCAGCTGGATCCAAGCTCATGGGCTCCAACTGGCAATGCTTCATTTTCTCTGTTCCTGAGCCTTTCAAATAACTGATAATCTCTATTATTAAAAGTAGAAGAGGTCCTATACTTTATAAAAGGAAGAATTCCTTGGAAATGCATATACAGGTGCCTTTCAATTAATGTTTTATAAGTCAGGTTTTCTCTGAGTTGGCTTTTCATGCAGCGTGAGAGATTCTCCATCTAGAGCTGAGAGGTAAGATAGTTTCTTTCTCCAGAATTAGAGATTTCTGCAGACCTTCCACAGTCTCTGGGATGCCGGGGTTCGCTCTCACGTTAGTTCTCAGCAGAAGTGCTGCCTGCAGGGGTGGCAGTGCCGGGGTGCCCCACCATGGGGTGGGAGGACCACAGTCTTCTTCCAGGGGAGGCCGCTGCGCCGGGGCACCCGCCTCGCTGGGGAGCTGCCGGCAGTGCCGGCTCCGGGCCGCCCCAGCTCTCCTGGGTCAGCACTGCGGGCAGAGGCAGCCGTCTGTGTCCTAACAGCCCCGGGGTAAGGGGACTGATGCTCACTGCCCTCGCAGAAGCTGCCTGGCTAAGGGTTAGGAGTCAAAGTTGTTGACAGCGACTTGGTCATCACTCTCTGAGATGCGGGGCTTCCCTCACTGCTCAGCTGGTGAAGAATCTGTCCGCAGTGCAGGAGACCCCAATTCAATTCCTGGGTCAGGAAGATCCCCTGGAGAAGGGAAAGGCTACCCACTCCAGTATTCTGGCCTGGAGAATCCCATGGACTGTGTAGTCCACGGGGTCGCAAAGAGTCAGACACGACTGAGCGACTTTCACTTCCCTTCCCTTCCCTGAGATGGGACCACCCAGCTTCAAGTGTGCAGTACCCTCCTGAGCTTTCAAGGGTCACTTCAGGCAGCGGCAGAGTAAGTGTGGAGGCCACGGGCATTTCTAGTTTCTTACATATGTGTGTGTATCATCACGCGTGCGTGCCGAGACATGTGTGTTCCTCTTCCTGTACACACGCCCAGGGCGATGGCAAGAATCCGCACCTGTCCTCGTGTTGTGTAAGCTCTCACGGCTTGAGATGCACGGAGCTGGTGTTCCCAGAGCGGCTGTGCACACTGGCCCCAGTGGCCCCGTGAGGATGCCCTCGGTGCCCCCTGCCTGCCTCCAGCCCTGCAGTGGCGCCGCCTCATGCTCTCTGCCAGCTCGGGCGGGGCTGTCTCCCCGTGTGCCCCGCATCTGTGTGTCTGTCTGTGAGCTGCTCTGTGCACTGGCCATGCGAGGCACCGGGGAAGCACTTGCTGAAGAAAATGGCCGTGGCAGTTTTGTGGATGCAGCCAGGAGCTCTGGGATGGCCAAAGTCACTGCCACCCCTCCCCTCTCCAGGGTCTTCTCCAGGACGCAACTGGTGGAAATCCATGTTTTCAACAAAACCCTGACGTATTGTGTCTCCCCTCCAGGAAGGCGGGACGCACCCAGAGGTAGCCGTGGGCCTGGCGGGAGGCACCTGGCAGGGGGCACTCCCTGTGTCACCAGGTCTGTGGCACAGCCCCCCAGCTGGAACCCAGTTCTGGGTGCAGAGGGCAGGGTCAGTGTGGATGTGGGCGCACGGCTCACCTGACGTCGCTCTCACACTTGTTAACGGGCATACTTCCTCAGCCTGAATGGGAAGCATTTCACAAATGAGAAAAACAGCCATCCCTTTATCTGCAGGGGTCATCAGAGACTTAAAATGCAGATTAACACGGAGAGCGGAGAGCTGTGAGAGGCTGCAGCCCAGCACAGGGAGCCCGCCTGGGCTCTGGGACACCCGGAGGGTGGGGTGCGGGGAGGGGGGCTCCCGAGGGACGGCATCCTGAGTAATATAGCTGGTTGGCGTTGTGACGGCAGAGACCAATGTGACATTGTAAAGCAGTTTTCCTCCAGTTAAGAAATAAATTTGACTAGAGCTAATCAGTGAATTCAACAAAGTTGCAGGATACAAAATCAACACACAGAAATCCCTTGCATTTCTGTATACTAACAATGAAAAATCAGAAAGAGAAATGAAGGATGCAATCCCATTTACCACTGCAACAAAAAGAATTAAATCTCTAGGAATAAACTCACCTAAGGAGACAAAAGAACTACGCAGAAAATTGTAAGACACTAACAAAAGAAATCAAAGACAACATAAACAGATGGAGAGATATTCCATGTTCCTGGGAAGGAAAAAATCGATGTTGTGAAAATGACTATAATACCAAGCTCAAGCCACAGATTCAACGTGATCCCTATCAAATTACCAATGGCATTTTTCACAGAGCTAGAACAAAGGTTTTCACAATTCATATGGAAACACAAAAGACCCTGAATAGCCAAAGCAGTCTTGAGAAAGAAGAGTTGAGCTGGAGGAATCAACCTTCCTGGTTTCAGATTGTATTACAGAGCTACGGTCATCAGCACAGTGTGGCACTGGCACAAAGACAGAAACATAGACCAACGAGCAAAATAGGAAGCCTAGAGGTAAATCCATACACCCATGGGCACCTCATTTTTGACAAAGGAGGCAAGAATATACAATGGGGCAAAGAAAGCCTCTTCAATAAATGGTGCTGGGAAGAGTAGATAGCTGCATGTAAAAGCATGAAGTTAGAACAGCTCCTAACACAAAGAAAACTCAAAAGGGATTAAAGACGCACATGTCAGCCCAGAAACTATAAAACTCTTAGAGGAAAACACAGGCAGAACACTTGATGACATAAATCAAAGCAAGATCCTCTATGACCCACTTCCTAGAGTAACGGAAATAAAAACAAAAGCAAATAAGTGGAGATTCAACCAGTTCATCCTAAAGGAGATCAGTCCTGGGTGTCCATTGGAAGGACTGATGTTGAAGCTGAAACTCCAATGCTCTGGCCACCTGATGCGAAGAACTGACTCATTTGAGAAGACCCTGATGCTGGGAAAGATTGAGGGCAGGAGGAGAAGAAGGGGACGACAGAGGATGAGATGGCTGGATGGCATCGCTGACTCAACGGCATGGGTTTGCAGGACTCCAGCAGTTCGTGACGGACAGGGAGGCCTGGCGCGCTGCAGTCCATGGGGTCGCAGAGTCGGACACGACTGAGCAACTCACTGAAACAAGTGGGACCTGATTAAACTTAAAAGCTTTTGCTCAGCAAAGGAAACTATAAGGAAGGTGAAAAGACAACCCTGAGAACGGGAGAAAATAATAGCAAATGAAACAACTGACAAAAGATGAATTTCCAAAACATATAAGCAGCTTATACAACTCAATACCAGAAAAACAAACAACCCAGTCAAAAAGTGGGGAAAAGACCTAAACAGACATTTCTCCAAACAAGACACACAGACGGCTAATAAACACATGCAAAGATGCCCGACATCGCTCATTTTTAGAGAAATGGAAATCAAAACCACAATGAGGTATCACCTCACGCTGGTCAGAATGGCCCTCATCAAAAAGTCTACAAACAGTAAATGCTGGAGAGGGTGTGGAGAAAAGGGAACACTCTTGCACTGTTGTTGGGACTGTAAATTGATACAGCCACTATGGAAGATGGTATGGAGATTCCTTTAAAAACTAGGAATAAAACCACCATATGACCCAGCAATCCCACTCCTAGGCATATACCCTGAGGAAACCAAAACTGAAAGAGACACATGTATCCCACTGTTCATTGCAGCACTATCTACAATAGCTAGAACATGGAAGCAACTTAGATGTCCATCGACAGATGAAGGGATAAGAAAGCTGAGGTACATTTACACAATGGAATATTACTTGGCCATAAAAAAGAACACGTTAGAGTCAGCTCTAATGAGGTGGATGAACCTAGAACCTTCTATTCAGAGTGGAGTAAGTCAGAAAGAGAAGGATACATATCATATTCGAATGCACATGTACAGCATCTAGAAAAATGGTACTGAAGACTTTATTTGCAGGGCAGCAATGGAGAAACAGACATAGAGAACAGACTTATGGACCTGGGGAGAGGGGAGGAGAGGGTGAGATGCATGGAGAGAGTAACGTGGAAACTTACAGTACCATATGTAACATAGATCGCCAACGGGAATTTGCTGTGTGGCTCAGGAAACTCAAACGGGCTCGGTGTCAACCTAGGGGGGTGGGATGGGGCAGGAGACTGGAGAGAGGTTCAAAAGGGAGGGGATGTATGTATACCTATGACTGATTCAAGCTGAAGTTTGACAGAAAACAGCAAAAATCAGTGAGGCAATTATCCTTCAATAAAAAAATTTTTTTAATTGAAAAAAATGCAGGTTATTTAATCTAAGCTAAAGCACTGTGCCCTCGCCCTGCCGGCTAGCTTTCGCAGGTGAGGGGTGAAAGCACAGACGTTCCTGGAGGAGCTGGTCACCGGGAGAGGGACCACGCTGTTCCTTGACCAGCTGGGCACCCAGCTCAGCAGGAAGGCAGGAGGGGTGGGCAGACGCCGGCCAGGCCACCCCGAACTCCGCCTCTGACCCCGCCTCCCGTCCTTGGGCCTCTTGGCAGCCTCTCCTCGCCGCCTTCCTGCTCGGCCTCTGCCCGGGCCGGCCCGGCTCCCACCACCCACTGCCCGCCACACTTCTCTGGCCCAGCTAGCGCTCTGTCCGCCCAGAGGGCTCTCTTGGCTCCTTCTGCTGACACTTGTCACCAGCCGGGGCTCCTTCCTGCTTCCTGTGTGTATTTCTTATCTCTTGGCTCCTCCACTTCATCTTGGGGAGGCCCTTGGCATTCAACAAAAACATCACCTTGAAATCTGCAACAGCTGAGGACTGAAGGCCCACACGCCCCCAGGGTACACCTTCTGCAGCAGTGCCCTGCGGTCTCCTCGTAGGCGTTGAGAAGAGGACCCTGTCGGCGTGGGAGGATTCTGAACAAAATTCCAGTGTGGAGGTTCAGTAAAGCATCAGTATTTGGCCTGTAATACGGGCTCTTGCTTGTCGATGAACACGCGGAAAAGCCTTCCGTGTGCACTTGCGGTGCAGTTCTAGCAGTGAGCTGGTGTGACTGTCTTCACTCTTGTGCTTCAAGTATTGAACAGTTAGCAAGAATAATATCCTAAAAAAAGTTAAATTTGCAAATGGGTACTGACTATGCTGTGGCCGGGTCAGGGCCAGGCCCGAAGTGTAGCTATTATTAAATATTTCTTATAGGTCAGATTCCTGCCTGAGCAGCATCCTTCTGCTCCTGTTAAGCCGCTCACTGTCACGTGGGTCAGAGGCCTTTAGTGGTTGGAAAGGCAAGAACACACGCACAAAGATGCTCGGCTTCTAGTTTTCAAACTAGTGGTTAATATTAATTCTACAGAAGCATACAAAATACGTAAAATGCTCCATTAAAAAGAGTATCTTCTATTTCTCTTTCTAAGCCTCACATTTCATATTATTTGATAAATTAAGCAGTTACGGATTCAGGTAACCAATATGTAGAGCAATCGCCGGTCATTTACAAGCACATCCCGGCTAGAGAGTCAAGAAGACCGGCTCACAGAAGGGCCCAGGTGAACTCTGCCTGCCCAGGGCCCTCTCCGAGCATCCATCTTGATGTCAGCAATTGCTTACTAATGTGTTGACTTACGGCCACCCTCAAAAGCAAAGTGAAACGCCTGGAATTTACAGCGTATCAATGAATCCGTTGATAAGCTTTTACTGGTTTAATGTCCTCCCGTCTTGCTGCTTGGAGCCACTTCAAGTTAGCAACAGAATGTTTGCCATCTCTATGTGATAAAGGAAGTCAAAAGGGCTGAGCAAACGTGAAGACCATTATGCTGTTTGGTGAGATGGAATGAAAAAAAAAGAGCACCCTCCCGGGGGCGGGGCTGGGAGCGGCCTTCCCTAAAGTCAACCGCAGCATCTGACAGACCCCTCACCTCGCTCTCTAAACAATGGCCCGGACTTTTAGCTTGGGTGGAGATAATATAATGCATTTGAAAAGTTTTAATTGCCGCAATAAAAGGCCATACCTCAATTATATGACATATGCTAGCAGAACTCCCAGATAAGGATCAAAGGCACTCAAGGACCGACCACCGCATTCTGGGCGACACTCGGGCGTTCTGTACACACTGTGACAGGCGTGAGCACGGCGGCTCTCGTGACCTCCCCGGGTGGCTTTGATCTGGGTTCAGCTGTCGGCGCGGGAGCGCGCCCAGCCTGCAGTGTCGTTGCGACGAGGGCGCCCCGAACGCAGGGTCACTTTGCATGGTTCCCCGGGGGCTCGGGCTCAGCAGGTGACCCCCTTCCGTCCTTAGCACAGCCCTGCCTGGTGTCTGAGAGACCTCCGGTGTGATGCAGCTTCGCTCTGCCCTGTTCCGCCTTGTCAGGAATGTGCCAGGGGTATTCCAGGCAAGGCAGGTCTGCCAAGACAAAGCCTGGGCCTGGAGGAGCATGACTGTAGAGAGATGACCTCTGCCTTCTGCTAGGCTGCTGACACCCAGCGGATGCACGACAACTGAGGCGGGAGAAGACCTCATTAATTCCCCTTATTAATCGCCCTGAGACAGAAGGGCAAGCAGGCAAGGCCAGGATTCTTTCACAAGAAAGACGGATTGATTTATAAAAATAGAATGGCCGGAGCTAATCTAATCTCGAGTATTAAAGACATATACATCTTGGTGAGGTCTTGAAACTTTAAAGGAAAGAGCACTTCCTCATGTGTGGTGCCTAAAAATATCACAGTCTCACCCCCGCTTTGCCTTTCCTTTCTGTGGATTAGCCTTCTTTTCCCTGAAGGGAACCAGGCCAGTGGACCCCAGGAATGGCAAGAAGTTTTCACCTATGGCCAGACAAGGGGAAAAAAGGGAACTCAGTGGAGTGGAACTTCTAGAGCTGAACAATTCAGTGTCCAGGAATATCACATAGTGTGTGGTCAGGCACTTCCAGCTTTCCTGCTGGTGAAACGGCCCTTCAATCTTACAAGATGACTCTGAGGGCCTCCATGTGATGCTTGGGTTTAACTCTTACTTGGCCAAATGGACAGTTTTTGAAAGTTGGTAATGAGTCTGCTGGAGGCGGGGTTTCTTTCCGATCACCGGCAGACTCTGGACAGCTGGAGGCCCCTGGGGTACGGAGCTGCAGGGGCTTCGAGGAGAGGGGACCCCGCTGCAGTGCCCTGATTTCACGGGCCCACGGAGGCGGCGGGGCCGACACGCACCCATCCGTCGGCCTTGGGTGGTGAAGTGGGTCACGCGGTTTCTTTAGTCATTGGCAGTTTCAGTTTTTTAGACTAAATTAAGATGACTTTACATTGACTCTCGCCCGTGGTCAGCTGAGAAATGCGGCTTCTGGTTGCACAAGTCACTGCCAGTTTAAAGGACCCCGGTTCCACAGAGAGTGACGAATGCACCATATTCGATACTGTAGCTACTGACATTTGGCTCTGTAAACTGTCTGATTTCTGAAATTCAGACACTGGGTCCCTAACAGTGCACTGATCGGCATTTCTGTGCGAGGAGGGTGATGGGGTGAGCACGCGGGTGTCAGAAGGCAGAGCCAAAGGCAGGCCCGTGCAGGCGCCTGGCGCTCCTGGAATGTCCCTGTCCCAGGGCTGGTCTCCCGCCCACTGGGGCCTTGATGAACCCCTTGCTCGCACGGCTTTGGGCTTTATCTTTTACTGGGTCTATCACTGGGAACCTGCAGACCCCAGTGGCTCCGAAGCTGGGCTCTGCTTGGGACACATTCTGGTTCTGAAGACTGTCAAGATGAAGACAGTGAGAATCCAGGACCAAGACTTACACTTTTATTTTAAACCTCTTAACCTGTGATTTCTAGATTTGAAAGGCTCATTATACTGACAAGCTCAAGTTAAAGTGTTTTTATAGGCACTTAAAGGAAAACAATCAGTTCAAACTTACACACGTTTGTTTCTTGATGAAAATAATAAAATTCTGTTTCCATCATTGCTGTTCAGCTGCTCAGTCGTGTCCGACTCTTTGTGACCCCAGGGGCTGCAGCACGCCAGGCCTCCCTGTCCTTCACCATCTTCTGGAGCTTGCTCAAATGAATGTCCATTGAGTCAGTGATGCCATCCAACCATCTCATCCTCTGTTGCCCCCTTCTCCTTCCTGCCTTCAATCTTTCCCGGCATCAGCGTCTTTCCCAATGAGTCAGCTCTTCGCATCAGGTGGCCAAAGTATTGGAGCTTCAGCTTCAGCATCAGTCCTTCCAATGAATATTCAGGGTTGAAATCCTTGCAGTCCAAGGGACTCTCAAGAGTCTCCACCATTAGAAAAATGCCATTGAATTATCTTTAATAAAATAGGGTGACCTTTTGAACTGAGATGAAAGTCTTTTTTCTAAAGGCACCTCTGGACAATGACTTCTTTCTTTGCTAACTCAGAGTTCACGGTTGTTTTGTGTCTAACATCTCTATTAGGTTGTTACGGTATTGCACTGAGAAATACTTATTCTATTCACAGGATTGCATCTTTTAAAAAGCACATGAAAATACCCAAAACCCCTGAATAACATGTATATTTCAATCTATGTATTAATAAAAGCCAACGCTCCGTTGTTACTAAAAACTCAGGTAAAGACGATCATTTCACCCTGTTGACCATCAGCGTGTTAGCACTTTTCTACTGAGCAGCTCGGCACGGTGGGGGCCGCCGACCCCTGGCTCCAG
>SJYQ01010219.1:278894-310907 GCA_006410935.1 Redunca redunca | reverse complement strand
GTCATGTATGGATGTGAGAGTTGGACTGTGAAGAAGGCTGAGCGCCGAAGAATTGATGCTTTTGAACTGTGGTGTTGGAGAAGACTCTTGAGAGTCCCTTGGACTGCAAGGAGATCCAACCAGTCCATTCTGAAGGAGATCAGCCCTGGGATTTCTTTGGAAGGAATGATGCTGAAGCTGAAACTCCAGTACTTTGGCTACCTCACGCTAAGAGTTGACTCATTGGAAAAGACTCTGATGCTGGGAGGGATTGGGGGCAGGAGGAGAAGGGGACGACCCAGGATGAGATGGCTGGATGGCATCACGGACACGATGGACGTGAGTCTGAGTGAACTCCGGGAGATGGTGATGGACAGGGAGGCCTGGAGTGCTGCGATTCATGGGGTCGCAAAGAGTCGGACACGACTGAGCGGCTGAAGTGAGCTGAACTGAGAGCACAATATCACAGTACTGAGTGTTCTGAATTTGACAGTGTGCTTTCTTGTACATGTTCCCATGTTACTAAGTGGCCTTCTCAGGTGGCGCGGTAGTAAAGAGTACCCCTGCCAATGCAGGAGACACAAGAGGCAAGGGTTTGGTCTCTGAGTCAGGAAGATCGCCTGGAGCAGGAAAGGGCCGCCTGCTCCAGTATTCTGGCCTGGGCAAGCCCATGGGCAGAGGAGCTTGGTGGCTGCAGTCCACGGGCCACAGAGTCCTTCCCGAAATTAGCATTCAGCCTGAAAAACTCAAGGTTTCTTGGGAAGCGGGTCTAGAAATGAAGCCCCCAGCTCTCATCTGTTTGGGGCAGGCTTTACTGCCTCTCCTTCATTTCTGAAGGACATCTTTGCTAGGAGAGGATTCTTGCTCGGTAGTTTTTTTTCTTTTTAGCACCTTGAATATATCACCTTCTGGCCTGTGAGTCTGATGAGACCCACAGATAGCCTGTGGGCATTTTCTTATGTTAGTTATAAGCTTATTTTCTCTTGCTGCTTTTAAGATGCTGTCTTTGATTTTTGACAGTTATTATAATGTGTCTTGGGGAATGTCTCTTTAAATTGCGTTTGTTGGTGACCTATGAGGTTTACCAACTTGGATGTCTCAATCTCACCCCCATCTGGGAAGTTCTCGGCCATTGTTCCTTTATAGACTATCTGCCTCCTCTCCCTCTTCTTCTGGGCTCTGATGATTTACCCACTGTCCCTTCTAACGCACTCCAAGGATCACACATGCTTTCGTCACTCTTTTTCTTTGTCCTCTTACTGAATAATTTCAGAAGTTCTGTCTTCTAACTCACACACTTCTGTTTGAACCATTCTAATGTTTAGGCCTTCTGTTAAAGTTTTTTTTCATTTCATTCATTGTATGCTTCAGCTCCAGAGTCTGCTTGGTTCTTTTTTCCTATCACTCTGTTAAACTTCTCGCTGTGTTTCTATGCTGTGTTCCTGAGATCGCTGACTGGGGTAGCTCGCTGAGCTTCCTCAAGGCGCCCGAGCTCTCTTCCGTGGGGTCACAGGCCTCCGTGTGCCTGGAGTCAGTTGCTGGGAAGACCAGCGTGCTCCTCTGCTGTCCCAGTTGGTTGCCTTTCACATTCCTTTCATGTTTAGTGTTGACCCAGGAGCCGGTCAAAGGCTTGTCCTTACATTTGACTGTTATATCTCTCAAGTATCTTTGTTCCAGAACATTCCTCTTTTTTTCTTTATGACACTTCTGTTGAAGTCAGCTGTTTCACAGAGTATTTCTCGTTTTGGGTCCACCTGCTTACAGGGGCCCCTGTGGCAGGGCTCAGGTGTGTAAGTGCAAAGGCGCAGCTCTGTCCCAGTGCCCTGCGTGCACACGAGGAGCTCAGGGGTCACTCTGCCCAGTGACTGGCATTGTGGCCCCTGGGCTGAGAAGAGGATTACTGGACTTTTCCAGTGTATGCACTTCTCCTCCTCTTGATAGGCTCTGACTCACCTGTGGGGTGGTTCCTTTGAGATTGTGTGTGAAAAATGCAGTTCCCCAACAATCTTTCACCCAGCAGCTCACAGTAATTTACTGATATGGCTCTCAGACTGTCATCTGTGTACATCTGTGTAGTCTGGGTAATCTATAGACTTCTGGGTGATGTGAAACTCAGTGACCTAGTTTAATCATCTCTCAGATTCCACACAAGCATGTTGGCACTTAAAGTTGTAGAGTAACATTTCCTAGATCATCCCTGGGAAGAGCTGACTCTTCATTAGAAAAGTCCCTGATCCTGAGAAAGACTGAAGGCGGGAGGAGAAGGGGACGACACAAAATGAGATGGTTGGATGGCATCACTGACTCAATGGAGGTGAGTTTGAGCAAGCTCTGGGAGATGGTGAAGGACAGGGAGGCCTGGCGTGCTGCAGTCCATGGGGTCACAAAGGGTCAGACCCGATGGAGCAACTGAGCAACAAGATCATACCAGGAGCTCAACACGTGAGTCCATCACGTTGGAAGAGGAAGGAAAAGTCATCAAATCACAAGAGTCATTCCATAAATGATAAGAAGTGGTCTACATCATCAAGGATGGTCTCTGGGCTCCGCCTAGGAAGGCATTTAAGTATCCAAGGCCTCTACCATTATCGGCCACCAGGAGCAGGGACAGGACTGGATACTTCTGCCAATCTACTACCTGATGTAAATTCAGTCTTCACTTATTGAAAATGAGGTTTGGGTTTACAGATGTTGATTGTTCATGGCCAAACGGGATAAGTGGGCTGGGGTGAGGTGTGAAAATATTGTGGAGAAGATTTAGGAAACTAGCAGAGAGAGCTGGGGATTCCAGATTTCATAAATTGAAAGAGGCAATTATAAAATGGCTATTTGTGCAACAAAGTAGGAGTATAACTTCACTAAGTTAAAATGCTTCTGGGGAAGAGTGACGTGTGTGTGTGCAGCCGGCTGAGCTGCTGCATGTGAACGCAAAGCGTGGCCTGTGCTTTCAAAAGTTAAACTAATGCATGAAAATAAAAAAATCTTACACAGAAGGTAAAATGACTATTGAGTCTGTCATTAAATTTTTCCAAGTGGAAATGATAATTTCTGATTTGAGAGCCCACATATATTTATGTAATAATTATATATAATAATAATTGTTATATCTTATAAATTATTAAGAGGAGCACAGAGAATAAGCCTCACTGTCAGACTGCTGCTGCTAAGTTGCTTCAGTTGTGTCCAACTCTGTGCAACCCCACAGACGGCGGCCCACTGGGCTCCCCTGTCCCTGGGATTCTCCAGGCAAGAACACTGGAGTGGGTTGCCATTTCCTTCTCCAATGCATGAAAGTGAAAAGTGAAAGTGAAGTCGCTCAGTTGTGTCTGACTAGCAGCGACCCCATGGACTGCAGCCTACCAGGCTCTTCTGTCCATGGGATTGTCCAGGCAAGAGTACTGGAGTGGGGTGCCAAGGCCTTCTCCGCACTGTCAGACTAAGAATGCAGAAAAGCGTGGAACGAACGGAAGAGGAAAAGGAAACACCAACATGGGAGGCAGTCGCTTACTGGCTCAGAATGAACCACAACACGCGGGATTGCCGGCTCTGGTGGAGATGAGGCAGTGGCCTGGGGAGGAAGTGACGGCGGCCCCATCCAGGCTGGGGGTGGTGAGCACAGGGGCTCCGTGCCGGGAAGGGCCAAGGCTCTCTGGAGAGGCTGGTAGACTCAGTGGAGCTGGGAGCTACTAAGCAGGGGAGCGTGGTGCTCCCTGAGCCTTTCGGGGGAGAGGCTCACTGTCCAGGAAACAGCGAGG
Source organism: Redunca redunca (assembly GCA_006410935.1). Classification (NCBI taxonomy): domain Eukaryota; kingdom Metazoa; phylum Chordata; class Mammalia; order Artiodactyla; family Bovidae; genus Redunca; species Redunca redunca. Next base: position 307,173 of record SJYQ01010219.1, on the reverse strand, counting down.
GCGGCACGTGTCCTTTCTATTGAGTCCCTTATCCGGAGTTCTAGCTGATGTGCTGTTTCTTCTGTAAAATGGGGACGCTTGTGAAAGGCCAGGCGTCGGGGAACTCGGGGGTTTTCACCTGGGCGCCTGCAGCTGCCCAGGCCCCGCCCTGGCCCTGACGTCCTCCATGCCTGTCCTGCGGGGGGAGCCCCAGATTCCCGTCCGCGGCCACCTCCTCCCCGTTTCTGCCCCCTGCCAGGGAAGGGAGCGGCCCTGGGGCAGCTCCAGCCGGCCGCGCTGGGCCACAGAAGGGCACTCTCCACCCGCGTCAACCCCCGAGTCATCAAGAGACTCGGTATTTTAAGGTCGCTTGCTCACACGCTGCCTTTACTGGTGTCCTACTCCTGAGTGCAAATCAAGAATACTTTCTCTATTAAGTCTGAGGCATGGTGACTTCACATGAGCCAGGATTCTGATTTTCTTTTGCGCATACTGACAGCTACCTTGCTTGGAACCGTTACCTAGCGACCAGAAAGGGCATTAGAAAAATCTGTTATGATCGCTGTTTTGTGGTCAAGCTAAATCCACCCACTTTCAGGGACACTGAAGAAGCTTCCCACCCAGGGCACGCAGAAGGATGGTGGGGTCATGAGACCCACTGACATCAGCCCCACAGCCTGAGGTCGGGCAGGAGGTCGGCCGATGGCCCACGGTGACCCCCTCCCCAGCACACGGGGCTCAGTCCTTAGGCTCTGGACACAAGGAATCACACAGTGGGAGAGAGGGCACCCCATGCATGCTGAAGGGTAACTTCCTATTGCTCATTATACCACGTGGGAGTGCAGGCTAGGAGACAGATGTGTTTAGAAAGGATGGAAATAAACGGGAGTGGTGCTTCCGCAGACAACAGGCACAGGAAAGTGTGACTGCGGGTTTGCCCCAGTGATTCTGGGTGACACTGTCACAACGCCGCCCTCTCATGCAGGCCGCGTCTACAAAATACAGAATCGCACTACGTCTAAAGCTGTGCACAGACTGACCTGAACGATATAGTAACTTTTACAGTAAACGCAGTCTCTGGTGCCCACTGTGGGCTAGGCCCTCCGCCTTGCGGGGGAGATGACGGCCTTTGCAGCACAAACGGGGCCCCAGGCAGGAGCCAGGGTGTCGTCGAAGGCCGCAGAGCTGGGGTACAGGTCGGGGCTGGCCCCTCCTATGCGCCTGGCCTTTCTGTATGAGGCGCGTAAGGGAAAGTCGTTAAACAGAGCAATATGTGTGTGTGTGTATATATATATATATATATANCCTTTCTGTATGAGGCGCGTAAGGGAAAGTCGTTAAACAGAGCAATATGTGTGTGTGTGTATATATATATATATATATATATATATACACACACACACACAGGTAAAAACTGGTTAAAGGAAAAGGTAGAAACAGCAGTTACTTATTTCTAAAACTCTTGCACTTTGGTGACGCCAAAGTTACTGTTGCTCAGGAGGAGGCGTAAAACCTTGGGCCGGCCCCCTTTCTTTTCTCTGAAGAGATGAGTTTATCTAAATTGTTGTCATAAGCTGGACACACAAAAGCTTGCTCTGAATTTCACCTTATCCAATTTTATAAGTTTTATGATGGAGAAGGAAATGGCAACCCACTGCAGAACTCTTGCCTGGAGAAGCCCATGGAGTAGGAGCCTGGCGGGTTACAGTCCCTGGGTTCACAAAGAGTCGGACACAACTGAGCGACTTCTCTTTCATGCGCTGACTAGAAAGGGAGATCTGGAAGTATTCACCATCCGGGTTAGAGAGCCAGCTTAAGGGGCCGGCATGCCACCGTTTGAAAGCGCCTAAACCTAAAGCCCCGCTCAGGGCGTCGCGGCCCGGCAAGCGCGCCGGGGTCACACCCACCTTGGCTTCAAAGAACTTCCTCCTGAGCTTGGCATCTGCGGGCGGCACTGCCCGCCTCAGGTCCCGGTACCACCTCCTGACCACGTGTCCTCGCCAGGACGCCTGGATCCTAGGGCACAGGTCGCCGTCAGCTCCGGGCCAGCCCCGGGGGAGGGAAGACCCCCACCCCACAGCCCCCAGAGCCCAGGGGCTGGCCCGCCCCTCGAGGCGGGCGGGCGTCCTGGGCTCGGCCGCTCACCTGGTCGCACACTTGATTTTGAAGAGTCGGGCCCCATCACGGATCACCCGAGTTTGGTACTGGTTCTTTCTACAGAGAGGACAGGTTTTTTTATTTGTGAACTTTTCAAAAGCCTGAAGGCAAGCCTGAAGGAAAACATTTCACTTGAAATTTCACGAGTAATTACGTGGAAACAACACGTTTACTTCTCATGTAATTATAGTTTTCTTTTCTTGCATAATTATGAGACTTGGCCCAATTTAGATTACGAAGGGAAGAAGTTTCATCAGATGTTAACACCTCCCTCATGAAAACCGATATTTTGCAAGACTCTACATGCAGGCACATCAAACACCTCGGAGAACCCCCGTGTGAAGGGGGATGTCGCTGGTTCAGGCGGCCGGGCAGTGAACTCGGAGGGAGCGGCGGTCACCCGCGCCAGCGGACGCCACTAACCACACTCTCTCCTAGGGACGTGTGCGGCTCTAACGCCACCGAGAACTCACAACTTTCAAAACAGGACGAGTCCTACTCTAGCCTAAAATCATATTTCTAGCCGTCAATGGTGACTATGGGTAACATAAATGGCTCTTTTCAGGAGCCGGAAAGTGAGAGAGGGCTTCCCTGGTGGCTCAGGTTCGCTCCCTGGGTGGGAAGATCCCCTGGAGGAGGAAATGGCAACCCACTCCAGTATCCTTGTCTGGGAAATCCCATGGACAGAGGAGCCTGGTGGGCTACAGTCCATGCGGTCACCAGGAGTCGGACACGACTGAGGGACTAAACGCCAAAGTGAGAGATGCCCCGCCCTCTGAGCTGGAGGGCGCCGTGGCCCCTGGGGGCGAGGAGGGGGTTCCTCACCCTGTGGAACACGTGTGAGCAGGAGAGCAGCACCTGTGCAGAGGAGACAAAGGTTTGAAGCTTATATTAGGTTAAAGGAGAAGCAGCATAAATGCATTGATTAGAAGAAAAGTTCTGACTCTTTGAACAGTAAGTTGTGTTGCTTCTTTGAAAAAGTTAAGAAGCAGATGAACAACCTTGATATTTACAATATTTGGAGTTAAAGTTTAGCATGGCACAGGTATATAAGCTCTATAAGAGAAACTTAACAACAATCTGAAACATCAAACGAACACATGAAGTTTGCTACAGAACAAGTGTATATTTAAAAATGAGACGATTATAAAAGAGAAGTATTTCTGGGCAGATCCTAAGAAAGAGCACAGCTGGCAGGGACCCAGGCTGGGGGCGGGGTGCAGAGGACAGAAAGCAAACACCTTTTCTTAAGACTCTGTTCAACTCAACTGTACTCTCAAATTTAATGAGCAGTAAATCCCAGAGACACATGAATTACTTTTTCTCCTTTAAATGCAGGGCAAGGGTGGCCGCCAGAAAACTCTGTGGCCTTCTGTGGCCCACATTCCCACTGGACAATGGTATTCCGATGTTGTTCAGTCGCTCAGTTGTGCCCGACTCTTTGCGACCCCGTGACCTGCAGCACACCAGGCTCCTTGTCCCTCACTGTCTCCCAGAGTTTGTTCAGACTCATGTCCATCGAGTCGGTGATGCTATGATATTCTGGGTTGAGATGTTATATCCAGACTGTCTAAAGATACTCTGGGCTGGAACAAAGGAGCTTAGACTGAATGAAGAGAAAGGCCATAGGTTCTTCTGGAAGGAAGGACTAGGGAAGGGTGAGACCAGGCCAGCCAGGATGAGGTCCACTCCCCTGCTCTGCGTTTCTGAAGGCTCTCTGAGGGCACTGGGCCGGAGGGGGATGCAGCAGATAAACTTCGCCAGGAGTGCATGTTCTGAGGCATGGAAGGCCCATGCTTCCAAGGGGCCACCTGGCCTGAGGGAAACCTCCCAGTTTTAAAGTAATTGTCCCCTCACCCCACCATCATGCCTTTATTCAGTCTATACTTTTCTTCTTAATGGGAAGAATGGAAGAAGTATCAAAATAAATACAACTCAGAAAGTTCTAAAACCGATCCTTGAAACTTACTGCCACCAAGAAGCCTAAATTGCAAAAACTCATTAATGTGGGTCCTTTTAAATTATCATCATTTAAGCTTGCTTCTTGGAAGAAAAGCTATGACAAACCTAGACAGCATATTAAAAAGCAGAGACATTACTTTGCTGATAAAGGTCCATCTAGTCTAGCTCAAAATTCTCCAAGCCAGGCTTCAACAGTACATGAACCCTGAACTTCCAGATGTTCAAGCTGGATTTAGAAAAGGCAGAGGAACCAGAGATCAAATTGCCAGCATCCGTTGGATCATCAAAAAAGCAAGAGAGTTCCAGGAAAAAAAAATCTACCTCTTCTTTATTGATTATGCCAGAGCCTTTGACTGTGGATCACAACAAACTGTGGACAATTCTTCAAGAGATGGGAATTCCAGACCACCTTACCTGCCTCCTGAGAAACCTGTATGCAGGTCAAGAAGCAACAGTTAGAACTGGACATGGAACAATAGACTGGTTCCAAATAGGGAAAGGAGTACAATAAGGCTGTATAGTGTCACCCTGCTTATTTAACTTCTATGCAGAGTACATCATACAAAATGCTGGGCTGGATGAAGCACAAGCTGGAATCAAGATTGTGGGGAAAAATATCAATAACCTCAGATATGCAGATGACACCATCCTTATGGCAGAAAGCGAAGAAGAACTAAAGAGCCCCTTGATGAAAATGAAAGAGGAGAGTGAAGAAGTTGGCTTAAAACTCTACGTTCAAAAAACTAAGATCATGGCATCCAGTCCCATCAATTCATGGCAAATAGATAGGGAAACAGTGGACACAGTGACAGTGTATTTTGGGGGGCTCCAGATCACTGCAGATGGTGACTGCAGCCATGAAACTAAAAGACGCTTGCTCCTTAAAGAGTAAAAAGCTAATTAAAGATTAAAAGAAAATCTATGACTAATTTACACAGCATATTACAAAGCAGAAACATTACTTTGCCGACAAAGGTCCATCTAGTCAAAGCTATGGTTTTCCCAGTAGTCATGTATGGATGTGAGAGTTGGACTGTAAAGAAAGCTGAGCGCTGAAGAACTGATGCTTTTGAACTGTGGTGTTGAGAAGACTCTTGAGAGTTCCTTGGACTGCAAGGAGATCCAACCTGTCAATCCTAAAGGAAACCAGTCCTGAATATTCATTGGAAGGACTGATGCTGAAAGTCAAACTCCAATCCTTTGGCCACTTGATGCGAAGAGCTGACTCATTGGAAAATATCCTGGTGCTGGGAAAGACTGAAGGCAGGAGGAGAAGGGGACGACAGAGGATGAGATGGTTGGTTGGATGGCATCACCGATTTGATGGACATGAGTCCATCAAATCTCCCAGCAAGCTCTGGGAGATGGTGAAGGACAGGGAAGCCTGGCGTGCTGCAGTCCATGGGTTCGCAAAGAGTCGGACATGACTGAGCGACTGAACTGAACTGAACTCTGTACATTTAAAATATACTATTAAACGTTCATGAATAGTTGTTATTTGCAAATATTCTCTAAGATAAGAAAACTGAATGACTCAGTGGTGGTAAACACACTGAAAGTGTCCTTGAAGTCAGGGTCGGATCCCAGCCCTGCTGAGTACATGTCCTAAGGCAGCCTGCTGTGGACCATGGGAATTGTTTATTTCCTCGTCAGTTAAGGGATGTAACGCCCCCCTCAGAGACACACGAGTTGAACTGATCAAATGTTGGGGAAATGCCGACTAAGGAAAGACTGGGCTTCCCAGTTGGCTCAGTGGTAAAGAGTCTACCTGCCAATACAAGAGACTGGGATTCAGTCCTTGGGTGGGGAAGATCCCCTGGAGAAGGAAATAGCAACCCACTCCAGTATTCTTGCCTGGAGAATCCCATGGACAGAGGACCCTGGTGGGCTACAGTCCATGGGGTTGCAAAGAGTCAGACATGACTGAACGACTAAACAACAGCCAAGAAAAAAGCTAAGCCTGAGAACTGTAACTAGAAATGCAAAAGAGACACATGTCTACATCTATAATAAAAAATATCACAGTGAGAAGTTCATAAAAAGCAGAATGGGAGGGACGCTGGGTGCGCGACACCCTGGTCCCGGCCCCCTTCAGATTTCAGCTTCAAGCTTCCCTTCTTCACTCACCATCTGCAGACACCAAGTGTCTGCAGCACAATTAAGGAAGAGGTTGTTGGGACCAGAAAGACTCCTCGTGGCTTTTTTAGCTCTTTCCCAGAGCTACTTCTGCACTTTAAGGACCACAATCTTTCTGAAATACCCAACCTTCATGTACCTAAGAGATTAGGTCTTGATAGAGAACTAGAACATAACAAGTGTGTTTAAAATAATGTGAGTTCAAATTAGTAAAGAACAAAAGTTTATGACTGTGAACTAACTCATTAACCATAAAAACTTATTAAAACAAATGAAGTTTGAGTTTATGTGCCAGGTTGGTAGACGAAGCCTGGGATTCTTAGGCTGTGAATTCTAAGCCTGCTTTTAAATATATTTGCTGTATTTTTTTTTTTTCAAAGCAAAGTTCCAAGTGCTTCTGTGTAGGAAGCATAATGCTACACATGAGAGAAATTACTCAGGGTGGTCATTTTCTAAAAACAAACAAAAAAAAAGATTCTAGGAATAGCAGAGTCCCTTAACTTCCATGAGATTGAAGTTTAATTAGACAAAGTACGTATAGGAAAACCAACCAACCAACCTATGACATAGACTGATTGTATATTATCTGTATTATCATCAGTCTTAACTATGGTAAACTTTCATAATAAAGATTGTTATAAGATTTTACTTAAAAGATCCGCCCACAGAGTCTTTGGAGATATTCGAGCTCAGTTTTCCTTTTAGGATTTCAATTATCAAAACAACATAAACGATACCCACTCTTCTGCTCTGTGCATGCTGCCAGCTGCTCACAGCCGGTGGAGTGGGAACGGTCTTGTACAAACTCTGTACTTGAGAATTAAGAGCAATCAGTAAATAAGACTGTTCAGTGAGGGTGTTTAGCTCTTTCTCATATACAAACTTAACTAATGGAAAAGAAAATGTTGAGCCTTTGAGGGTCAAGTAGGAGGAAGAGACTGGAAGAAAGAAGCATGGACCCTCTTAATCCCCGGTTCAGAGTCCAGTAACTGGAGAACGCCCCGCAGGCTTGCTTATCTAAGGCTCACGTTCAACACCTGCGGGTGAAGTCCAAACTCCTCTTTGCATATCGGGCACGGCTGCATGGAGTCCCCCTGCTCAAGAGACCTCTGCTTCACTCTGTCCCATTCATCCGCCGACAGTGGCAACGGGGGAGGGTCAAAGAGGCCCAACTTCTGTGCTGAAATGCAAATAACAGGGAATGTGAGTCCAGTATATTTTAGAGGGTGGTAACTCATGCATCATTTTTAATGACATTATTTTGCAAATATGAAGGCAAAACATTCACACTGCTTACTTCATTCCACTGTATTTAGAATGCTGCTTTTATACGGGTGCACAGAAGACAAGGAGAATAATTTGGTGGTGTTCAGTTACTCAGTCATGTGCGACTCTGCAGCCCCGTCAGCTGCAGCACGCCAGGCTTCCCTGTCCTTCACCAACTCCCGGAGCCTGCTCAAACTCATGGCCATCGAGTTCGTGATGCCATCCAACCATCTCATCCTCTGTCGTCCACTTCTCCTCCTGCCCTCAATCTTTCCCAGCATCAGGGTCTTTTCCAGTGAGTCGGCTCTTTGCATCAAGTGGCCAAAGTATTAGAGCTTTAGCTTCGGCATCAGTCCTTGCAGTGAATATTCAGGGTTGATTTTCTTTAGGATTGGCTGGTTTGATCTCCTTGCTGTCCAGGGGACTCTCAAGGTGAGTAATATCTTACATTTATGTTGTTTTTATTTACAAAAAATTCCCCATATCTATTTCATTTTCACAATGATTCTATAAAGTAGGCCAAGGCTGATATCCTATTTTACGAATTTTTCATAGATGTTGGCCAAAGGTCTCCTCATTTCTCAGCTAACTGCTCTCTCAGCTTTCGGCATCGCCTTCCTCCAATTTTGCTTGTTTCTGCTGCCAGTGACCTTTGTAAAATGAGTATCAACCCAGTTCTTCCCTTGCTAAAAATTTCTTATGACATACAGTTACCCGTTAGGATTAGTCCTTGTCTCAGCCACGTTTGAGGGTCCTCTGCGTGTCTACCCTGGAGCAGGACCAGGGCATCTGTTCCAGCGGAAGCGCTCACTCTGGAGAAGGAACTGCGAGGAGCTCGGGAGAATGGGGGTGGGGGCGTCAGCACAGCTTCTGCTCTCCCCACCGCGGCCCCAGCCACTGGGTGGACACAGCATCAGCCCACAGGGCCGCCTTCAGGGACAGAGGTCTACAGAACAAGAACGGGAGGTCTTGACAGGCCCGCCGAGTATAAGAAGAGCTCTCGAAGATGGAAATGTTTTCCTGTCCAACAGAAATACCAGAGTCAACCAAAAGACTGGAGGAAGAAGTTAAGAAAATCTCAAGGTAGAAGAATACGGTAAAGGAGGAGACAGAAAATAAGAAAACGCAAGGATCAGCCTGACATCTGAAAGTCAGGCATTCCAGCAAGAAAAGAAAACGGAGAGTAAACAACGTCAACAGCCCAAACGTCTCCCAGAAGAGGACACCTGTTTCTAGCCAGAGAGCACCCAGCAAGGCCAGAACGAAGGACTCACCCAGGTCTGGTCGCTGCCGGGCTGCAGAGGCAGAAAAAGATCCCAAAGTACCAGGAGCTGGAAGCACATCGGACGCATGCACAGCAACACAGACGCCAGGAGGCAGCCCTTCCGGAACTGTGAGGCAGCGCTTTCCACGTGAGAGTCTCCTACCAGCCACACTCCCCGGCAGAGCAGAGCACAGGCGTCTCCTGTCTGCTCCCTAGGATGTGGGCGCTCACACGCTGTCTCCCAGAAGTTCCTGCTACGGTGGCACTGTGGGGTGCAGAAAGCTAACGGGCAGGAGAGCCTCAGGGCCGCAGTCCACGGGAGGGTGCTGAGCAGAGGCCCAGGGCCCACAGCGCCACACCAGCCCCGCAGAGCAACTGTCCAGATGCGAGCGGAACGGTGGAAGGTTCTAGAAGGAATGTCTCCATGAAGATAAAACGAAAAGTCACCTACTGTATTTTAATGTTGGGAGAGAGTATATTTTTGGAAGACATTCTGGGGGATAGATTTTGGCTCTTTTCCTATGAGTTATTGTGGCATATTACACAATTTATGAATGGAAACAGTGAGATGCGGACATGGAAACAGAAGCCCCAGATCTCGCACACTTCCCCTCCCCCTCTCAGATAGGCAGAGAAGACTCGCTGCATGCACAATGCGGTGCCACAAGCCAGCTAAGGAAGCATGGCTCAGGATTTGAGGGAAGAATCTAACTTTAATTGTTAGATGAAATGATGTTCCCCAAATCATCTGCAAAATAAACTGGGCTGAGGTCTAAGTGAAATGCAAAACTTCAAAGGTAGTGAAGAAAAGACAGGGACATCTTTTCGATCTCAAGGCTGGGTAAAGATGGAAACCCCCCCAAATCATAAAGGATAACGAGAAAAACTGGTAGACTAAACAGTAGTTGGAGTGAAGAGTCTGTTCAAGTGTACGATCAGACACAGACCCGGAGAGGGTAGTCTCCGTGGCGAAGCCCACACGGATTCAGACAGAGAGGACGCTGAGAACTCCAGCATGTCAGCAAGAAAAGATGGGAACCCCAGAGCAGTATCAGGTGTGGATAGCAGTTAAGAGCGTGTGGTACTGTTGCAGGAAGGGGGACCCCTTCCAGGGCCCGAAACTGGGCTCTTGTCTAATACTCGGAAATGAATTGTCTGAGGAGACACATGTATGACAAAGCCAGAGATTTTATTGGGAAAGGGCACCTGGGCGGAGAGCAGGAGGGTAAGGGAACCCAGAATTGCTCTGCACGGCGTGGCTCGCAGGGTTTTATGGTGATGGGATTAGTTTCCCGGTTGTCTTTAGCCAATCATCCTGACTCAGGGTCCTTCCTGGTGGTGCATGCCCTGTTCAGCCAAGATGGAAGCCAGAGAGGAGGATTCTGGGAGGTGTTCGGACATGTGGTGTCTCCTTTTGACCTTTCCCGCACTCTTCCGGTGGGAGGTGGCTTATCAGTTCCGTGTTCCTTACCAGGACCTCCTGTTGTAAAACAACTCATGCAAATGGTTACCGTGGTGCCTGGCCAGGGAGGGCGGTTTCAGTCAGCGTGATTCCCTTAACAGTCCCACCTCACTAGTAGCTAACAAGCATAATGCTAAGATGTTTTTTTCATCCTAAATCGGGACACTTGTCCTGGTGTAATTTACAGCCTCAGGTGACGGTGCCGAGGCTCCTGATGGTTTCCGGAAACTGTACGTGCAGACGGAAGGCAGTCACTAACCACTGTCGTGTGCTCCAAGCCACACACTTCCCACGTGACACGGCGTCTAGGACGGGACTAGTGCTGTGAGCAGTTCCGGGAAGGTCGGAGCTTCCGTGGCACTCTGGGGGCCCGGGCTCCCCCTTCACAGGGCAGCTCCCGCCAGCAGGCCTCTGGCGCCTTATCCGCCCGCCAGCCGCCCTCCGCCGCCAGGTCCCCAGCAAACCTCCTCTCCAGGCCCAGCATCGTTTAAAAAATTTTATGGTGGTTCCTCAAAAAATTAAATATAGAATTACCACATGGTCCAGCAATTCCTCTTCTTGGTACATGCCCCAAAGAATGGAAAGTGGAGACTCAAACAGGTATTTGTACAGAAAGCTTCCTGGCAGCACCATCCACGGTCACTGAAAGAGGAGACAACTCAAGTGTCCACCGACGGAAGGGACAGACGTGCTGCGTGCCGGCAAGGGATGGCGCTCGCGCCTAAACAAGGAGGAGGTTCCCATAGTGCTGCGACCGTCAGAACAAAGAACCCCGAGGACGTTACGCTGAGAGCAACAGGCCAGACCCAAAAGGACGGATATTAAAAGACTGATCCAAAGTGGTCGGAATCTGAGACGCAGAGGAAACTCGTGGGTGCCACGGTGGGGAGAGGGGCGGGGAGTGTGTACGTGCGGAGTCTGGGGGATGAAGGCGCTCTGGAGGCGGACAGCAGCGATGATGGCTGGGCGGCGGCAGTGCACTTTCTGCCACTGAACGGCACACTTAGACATGGCTGAAGGAGTAAACTGGATATATTTCATCGCAGCAAAAGTTCCACACCACAACCCCCTCCCAGTCGGCCCCTCCCGGTTTCTCCCCAGTCTTCCCCTCCTGCCCCACCCTCGCTCACCAGGCCTCAGCTCACTCTCCTTTCAGCAGCTCAGCCGCCTGAGCTGCCTTGCTTCAGAGCCCTGCACGTGCCGTCTCCGTCAGGAACATCCTTCCTCTGTTCTGAGGTGGTGGCGGTTTAGTCGCTCAGTCCTGTCCAACTCTGCGACCCCGTGGACTGCAGCCCGCCAGGCTCCTCCGTCCATGGGATTCTCCAGGCAAGAATACTGGAGTGGGTCGTCATTTCCTTCTCCAGGGGATCTTCCCGACCCAGGAATCGAACCTGGGTCTCCTGCCTTGCACGCAGATGATTTGCCGACGAGCTATGAGGGAACTGCAGGGACAGACTCTCTTAACCCTGTGAATCTATGGCGGAAGCTGGCTGCTGTTCGCCAGCCTCCTCCTGGGTGCATGGCTGGATCTGACCTCACTTGCAAAAAGTGGAAAAAAGTAAATAAAACCTTTTCTGTTCCTAAGTTTGCAGCTTACAATAGTTTGGACTTGTTTGTAAACGCTGTAACACCGTGTAAAGGAGCCTGAGCGCCTTGCACTGGGCCTCCCCAGATGCTAGCATGTCACGGGACCTGAGCGCCGTGTCCCATCCAGCTCGGCCTGTGGCTCCAGCACTGCTGATTCGTCTGTCTGCCCCGCTGGGTGTCCTAGTCTCACTGACGCCCTTCTGCTCTGACCCCGATTCCACATGTGCTCAGCTGGCCTGCCCCCTCGGCCCCTCAGGACCTGCCCTGGCACCTCGGTCTTTATTTGCTTCTCTTGACGCTTCTGCGGAGCCCCGGCCAGGAACCTCCCTCTGGGTCAACTGATATGTCCTCAGAGCAGACTGAGAGATGCTTCTCTGGCGGGAATGTCTAGGAGGGGCCTGCGCCCTTCTGAGAGCCTGGCCCTAGACTTCTTCACCCGGTAAAGGTGCTGCCGCTTTCTCTGAGCAGTGAGCATATCCCTGGGGTGACGCTCTGAGGCTGCGCCCAGACCCGAGTCTCAGCGCCACTCCCCGTGAGCGCCGGCATCCCGGTACCGCTGTCATCACCGTGGACATTGTTCAGCCACTAAGTCATGTCCGACTCTTTGTGCCCGCGTGGACTGCAGCACACCAGGCTTTCCTGTCCTTCACTTTCTCCCATCGCGTCAGTGACGCCATTCAACCATCTCATCCTCTGTTGTCCCCTTCTCTTTGTGTCCTCAATTCTTCCCAGCATCATGGTCTTTTCTAATGAGTCGACTCTTCATATCAGGTGGCCAAAGTACTGGAGCTTCACATTAGTCCTTCCAATGAATATTCAGGGTTGATTTCCTTTAGGACTGACTGGTGTGATCTCCTTGGAGTCCAAAGGACTCTCGAGAGTCTTCTCCAGAAAAACAGTTTGAAAGCACCAATTCTTTGGCTGCTGCCTTCTTTATGGTCCAGCTCTCACATCTGTACACGACTGCCGGAAAAACCATAGCTTTGACTATATGGACCTTTGTCAGCAAAGTGATGTGGCTGCTTTTTATCACTGTGGTCCTGGCCAGATGGTGACTTCCTATTTCTAGCCCCAATCTACTATATTTAATAGCTGTTAATCGACTGTAAGAAAGAGCCTTTCCTATTATTTATTCAATGATTTATTTCTATCACTGTAGATTAACGGATATTTACTTTATTCTCTTACTTCTTCTTGCTCTACTTATCATTACTGGGCTTCCCTTGTGGCTCAGCTGGTAAAGAATCCACTTTCAGTGTGGGAGACCTGGGTTTGATCCCTGGGTTGGGAAGATCCCCTGGAGAAGGGAAAGGCTACCCACTCCAGTATTCTGGCCTGGAGAATTCCATGGACTGTTTAGTCCATGGGGTCACAAAGAGTCGGACACGACCAAGCAACTTTCATTTATCATTACTATCTTTAATTTTTGTTCAAACTGTCCCCACCACTGTTTTTAAACTTTAGGACACACATATCTTTCTGCAAGATTGTAAATTAAAATAATTTCTGCATCAGAGAAAATGGTACTAGTCATCTCAACTAGATTCTTTAGCTCTACTAAGTCAAAACAAGAGTGATGAGATCAGCTTACCTAAAGTTAATGGTGGTGGTTTTGGATCAAGAACATATTCTTTTTCTGGATCTTCCACTTTAGGGCCTCCTTGTGTGGTTTTCTTAAGTCCAGTATCTATCATTGCCTTTGCGTTTCTTCTTAGGGCTTTGGGCCTGTTCTCTGTCTTCTGTGCCCTTGTCTTAGAATGATCTGCTACTGAAAGATTCTGAAGTTGAAGGTCATGTACAATGTGATCTTGTAAAGCCACTGCAGTGACTGCTAAGTTATCCTGTTTAGAGGGATGACCCTAAAAGCAGGAAAAAAGCCTTCTAGTTACATTATCTAATGGCTCGTTTACAAGCAGCTTACCCGTTAATACTCAGCCTTGACGGCACACCAGACCAGACCCAGCAGTAAAGAGTGCCGCACCTATCGCTCCCAAGTGGGGGCCAAAGCCCAGTTCCCTTTGTGTTAATGACACAGCAGCATCTTTTCACTTACTTACCAAGGCCTTAATCATAATAAGAGTGAGTACATTCTGACCTATAAAAGCTGTGCATGCCCGAGCACACTGACTCACTATAATTAGATCAGGCAAAGCTTGTTTCTGTTATACTACAGAGAACCCTGCATTCAAGTGCATGTTTCTTTCGTGAAAACTTGCACAAAATAAAAGTGCTCGGCAGCTAAGAAATGCTTGACCAAGCACCGCAGCTGACAGTGCTTCTCTGATGCAAGGTTTGCAAACTATTTTTATACCACTAAATAGCTGAATTACAACATATTCATGAGTAAAGCAATGTCTGTGTTTTAAATAGGATTGTGTACCTTATTTCTTAACATGTTGATTCAGGAGAAGCTGTTGCTTGGCTATATCAAATTATATCATCATTTCATATCCCAGTCCTTTAATTCTTGTACTGTAAAAAAGTCAACAGAAAGTCAAAGTTAGAGTGTGGATAAAATATCTGGTGAAGTTTATGGGGAAGAGATCAACTGAGGGTCTAACTGATGGTGAAGTGACAGGACTGCCTACACCACAGCCCACACTCTGTGGTCTGGTCTTGGAGGAATTCAAGCCAGTTGCATCTTGATCAAGCCCTGTCCTCAAGCAGTTCTCCAGTGAGTTGGGGGAAACATATTAATGTGAATGAGAACAATCCATTGCAGTTATAATGATATCATGTGTGAACACAACAAAATTTCAGACTAAAAGATCAGAGAATGTAAGTGAAATGCTTCTTGAAAAGTCAAAGTGTTAGTTGCTGTGACTTTTTGCAACCCCATGGACTGTAGCCTGCCAGGCTCCTCTGATCATGGGATTTCCCAAGCTAGAATACTCAAGTGGGTTGCCATTTCCTTCTCCAGGGGATCTTCCTGAACCAGGGATCGAACCTGGGTCTCCTGCATTGCAGAATCTTTACCATCTGAGCCATCAGGGAAGCCTCTTAAAGAGATAATACTAAACCTGGGATTTGAAGGACAGAGAGCAGGCGATGAACATGCTGCCCCACAGCATGAGAAAAGCAAAGGCGCTCCAGAACTCAGCAGAGGTTTGCGTTTCAGAGGAGAAGGGAACAGTGGATACCCTGGGATGGAGGAGGAGTGCTCTGTGACTTCCCCCTGCCGAGAGTACAGACTACAGAATGTGAGCCAGGTTCCAGTCTTGCTCTGTTTGCAAAATACGCAGCATAGCTGAGTCTGCTTTCCCATCTCAAGACACACACAGCACTTCCCATGCAGGGCTGCTGTGACGATTAGATGACACAGCCCGATTCCCTTGGAGGAAGAATTTGGAAGCGACCCTGGCAGTTTTTAGACAAGGGTATATCTTATGATTCTTTACCATCTGAGAAGACAAGAGATCAAAATACATTGGGGTGGGGAGAGACAGTACCCTGTTGAAGTCACCTAGGGAGCAGTACTGAGGGCCTGACTGTAAGAGGGGAAAGGAAGTAATCCCGCATGTGTGTCTCAGGATGGACACCTACATCCAGTTAGGCCCACAGAATGAACTTCCTAAGGAGAGAGTGTCAAATGAGAGATGTAGAATGAGAAAAGTCAGGGCTTAGATGCTGCCAAGATCCCCTAGAAGTGAGGTGACCGTTTCCATGGCAACCTCATCCCCTTACATTCTGGCATCAAGAGAAGCAGGAAGGAAGTTTCCTTCCAATGTTTCATCACAACAGTCTAGGCTGGAGAAATGGCAGAAGACGTTTAAAATGCTGAAAGATCACTACCAGAATCTTCTACTTTCAAAACGCCCACAAGCTGGCAGAGTATAGTTTACATCATCCTAAAAACTGTTTAATAATCACAGCTAACCATCTGCAGTTGACAGTTTTATCTCGTGTAAGCTACTGTGATTAACATCAGGATAAGAGCTTTTAAAAACGGTGCCCCTTGTAAGTCCTATAGTGTCATTAAATTTCAGCACTAGAAACTATTTTCAAGTATTTAGTCCAATTTCATTTTTTTGAGGTATAGTCCAACTTCATTTTGGGTTGCAAAGAGTCGGACGCAACTGAGCTCGCACGTGCGCGCGCACACTAACTTCATTTTAAAACGAGAAAACATATCCAGAGATTACTGACTCCTCCAAAATTATATAATTAGTCTGTGGCAATGGTAGGGTTAGAAAGTTAATCCTTAACCAGTATTTAGAGCTAAAATTAATAGGAATATTCTTTCTTTGTAAATTCCATTGTTAAAAGATGTAGGACTTGGTAACAAAAAAACACTACTGTGGTGCCAAAGTAATTAGTTACCAATTTGTCTAAGTGACTTTAAGCTAATTTATAAACACGCTAGTTAAAAACAAACGCATACAAGAGAAACACAATTTTTAAAAGACAATTGGACACGTTTTATAACTCAGGAATCCCTTGTTTTACGTTTTTGATGAGACTGCACCTAGGTTGGCCAGAAGCACGGAGACAGATGTAAAGTGACGTCCTCGGGTCCCTGGGTACCAGCGGTCTGACCAAGACCCCAGTTCGCTCAGGCCCTAGAAGCCCATCCCCGCCTCCCGTCCTCCTCCAGGGAGGATACGGTGCTGTAGCACGTTATTTCTTGAAGAACATCCGCGCACAGCACACGGGAGGACTCAGCAGTTCACTCGGAGTTCAAGGGTCAACTGTACACGTGAAGCGTTTCAGTAACGGATTCTCAAGCACTGACCCGTCAGGTCCTCCCAAGGGATGGCCGCGGAGCAGGTGGGCTGTCCTGGGGACACCGCCGACCGCTTTCGCACGCAGGGCGTCCCCTCCCCTCCCTTCCCCGGTACCCTACCGGAGACCACACCTGCGGCGCAATCGACCCCCTGCCGCCGCACGCCCACTGCGGCCGGAGTCCTCCACCGACGCCGCTCGCCGTTGCCTAGCAACCGCCGCCGCGCCAGGCTAGCACCAGCGCGCATGCTCATCAGCCCCGTGCCGCCCCGGGCCGGGAGCAGCTTTCCGGAGGCCCGCCGCGGCTCTGCCACACTGCGCATGCTCACCAGTCCCGCCCCGCTTGCAGCCGCATTGCGCATGCTCGCCGGCCCTGCCGAGCGCCACTACGCCTGGGCGGGGCAATCAGCGCGCGCGCTCGTCGGCCGCGGCCGCACGGGCCGCGCCGCGCGTGCTCGCTCGCCCGGCCCTCGCTGGGGGCCCGCGCGCAGGCGTGCGGGCGGAGCGCGGGGCGCGGGGGCGCGCGGGGCCGGCTGGCGTGCGGCGGGACCCGGGGCGCTCTGCCCGCCGCTCTCTCCCCACGCGCCCGGCGCGGTTCCTGGAGCCCGCCTGCCCCGGGCCGCCGCCCTGCCTCGGTTAGGTCTTGGACTCGCCTGGGCCCCCCCTGGTTTCCCTTCTCTAAGCGTCACATCACGCACTACCCGTTGTCCAGCGTCCGAAATCCAGTTTCGGACATTTCTTTGGCTTTTTAGTTGTTAGAGGTAAGCTTGGATCCCGTACTTAACGCCGCACTCTGGCCCAACCCGGAGACCAACAGAAGCTTGTTGAGACACGGACTCAGTTGTACTATTTCAACTTTTACTCAAATGAAATTCAGCTGAAAGTACAGAGACAACATACAAAATGCAAATAGTCCCTTTTTTCTCCACTCCTCTGAAAGCGAGGTGTGAAGAACTTACAGTTGGTTGGAAATAGATCGTTGATTGTTGAAGGCCACGTTAGTGATGTAACATGGGAATGAATGGTATTATATCGATGAAACAAGACAGAAGCTTCATGAAGATGTTTTTTCCTAGTGGAATTAAATTTTGTAAGGTGGCCACTCTTGTTTGGAAGCTTGTAGAAACTGACTAAAAACAGCTAAATTTTTTTGGTAAAGCCAAATTAAATTCATAATGAAGTGAATTTTATTAATCTTCACATACTATTGGAAGCTTTTCCAACAAACACGGTAACCTTGACTGACGTTCCGATTGGTGATGGGGCTTGGAGGCAAGGCAGGGTCACTGGTCTGAGAACCTTTTGTTCTGTGACTGGGAGTGTCCCTCCAGCACAGAGGAGAGCGCGCCAGAGCTTTGGGATCAGTCAGTAGGTCTTGCTTTTGGGTTCCGCACATAAAGGGGGCACTTCTTATTCTTCTCCTGAGCGTCCATGAGCCCTGCTCCATCAGGCGCCCTGGGTTGGAGCACACGACCAGCCTCAGCTCAGCAGAAAGTCTCCGTGTCCTGGCCACAGTGACTTAGAGTTGGCATGAGCGTAGTACGGAGCGGGTGCGAGTGCAGGAACAAGGAAAGACGGGAAGCTGCAGCCGTGCTGGCTGACTTCTCACGAGGTGAGAGCCCGAAGCTGTTGGGGGCTGTTCTGAACCCTCAGAAGGAGATTAAACAGGAAGTGCCGTGGATTTGGACCGAGTCCAAGCCCTGGTGAGGTGGTTTAAGTCCTGAAGGGGCTTTAACCCAACTCTGAGTCTTTCCAGTTAACCTGAGTGAATAACTTCCCTTTGAGCTTCAGGCAGTTGAGATCTGGTTTTCTGTCACTTGTAATGGGAAGAATTCGGATGATAAATAGGTATACTGTTGCCGCTTTTGGGCGCTGGTGAGGTTAAAACAGAGCTTCCCAGGCGGCACTGGTGGTGAAGAACCCGCCTTCCAGTGCAGGAGACGTAAGCGACGTGGGTTCGATCCCTGGGCCGTAAAGATCCTCTGGAGGAGGGTGTGACAACCCACTCCAGTATTCTTGCCTGGAGACTCCCATGCTTGTATGGATAAGACTAAAACAGCATATGTATGTGAACTGCTTAGTACAGTGCCTAAGTGGAAGTGAGTTAAGTGAAGTCACTCGGTCGTAGCCGACTCTTTGCGACACCGTGGACTGTAGCCCGCTCAGGCGCCTCTGTCCATGGGATTCTCCAGGCAAGAATACTGGAGTGGGTTGCCATTTCCTTCTCCAGGGGATCTTCCCAGCCCAGGGATGGAACCCGGGTCTCCTGCACTGCAGGCAGACGCTTTATCCTCTGAGCCACCAGGGAAGTCCTAGTACAGGTCCTCATGACATCTTCAAATATCAACCACACTAGCTACGCTTTTTATCAAGAATTACAAATCAACAATTGCAAGACTAAAATTTTAAGCAAATGCCTGCAGAAAAGTATTCTATGTCACTCAGAAGGAAGGCCCACTTCCTTAGGATAGAAAACATGCAGAGAGTAAATCAGTCCTGAAAGTTCCAGCACTTGGATGGAGTGAAGGAATTTTTTTAAATGGGAATTTTCCTTAGATGTTGAAGTTTAAAAAGAACAAATACCTTAAAACTGATAAAAAGATTGCTGCTGCTGCTAAGTCGCTTCCGTCGCGTCGGACTCTGTGCGACCCCATAGATGGCAGCCCACCAGGCTCTTCCATCCCAAGGCAGTGCCTCCCAGAACAGCCAAGCTGGGGAAATTTTAATCTAAGGTACATGCACATTCATGAATTCGGCTTCCCTGGTGGCTCAGCTGGTAAAGAATCCACTTGCAATGCGGGAAACCTGGGTTCAGTCCCTGGGTTGGGAAGATTCCCTGGAGAAGAGAAAGGCTTCCCACTCCAGTATTCTGGCCTGGGGAATTCCATGAACTGTATAGTCCATAGGGTTGCAAAGAGTCGGGGATGACTGACTTTCACCTCGCATGCATTCGTGAAGGGGCCTGAGCAGAGGGGAATTCAGCATTGCACTGGGGTGAGAGTCAACAGAGTCCAAGTTTTAGTTTATCAAAGTCTTGGTCTTAAAGGGTCAACATCATCATTCTAGTCTGTACTGGGGGGTGGGGCGGGCCTTAATTCCTGCAGAACTCAGTGGTTGTAAGTGGCGCCTGACTCCAGTGCTTTTGCCTGGAGAATTCCATGGACTGAGGAGCCGGGGGCTACCGTCCACGGGGCTGCGGAGAGTCAGACATGACTGAGTGCCTGAACAACAGTGGCTGTATCAGGTTGTTGCCTACACCCCTTTGGGGGAACTCGGACTCTGTTTTATCAGTGAGCTATTGTTTCTTGATTGCGTCTTCTTGGGTTCTGCATTTCTCCATTTCCTTTAATGTCATTAATGACTGAGACCTGTTCAAGGGCAAGCACTGTGGCCAGACTTAGATCTCAAAATGGCTTAGACCAAAATTGGCTTCTCTTATGTCTAGAAAGCCATGTTTGGTTCCCTTTCTCTGGGGACCCCCTACCCTGTCTGCTTCCACCTGTGTTATTAATGTCTTAGAATTTCAGAAGCATGAGCTGGATGTTCTGGGAATGGTCTGAGGAGAAGACACCAGGGAGGAGACGAGATGCGGGTAGAGAGGACAGGCTGAGGCTGGCTGCTCCGCTTAGATGCGGAGAGAAGACGCGGACGTGCCTGCAGTGTGCGTGCTGTGCTCTCTTCTCCACGCACCGGAGAAGGAAGCCTCCTGTGTGTGGTGCTATGGTTCAGAGATCTGGGCATAAACACTGTGAAGAGAAGGGTGGTGGTGTCCACACACCTCAGAGGAGGGGCAGCCGAGGACAGGAAGGGCTGGCTCTTTGATGGGAAGCATGTATGTGATGGGGGAATCATATACCATGTTTTGTCTGTGTAGGAACAATGCAGGTGTTCCCGAGTCCAAGCATGTACTGCTCGCAGCCTGACAGTCAAATCCACAGACCAGTTGTTGGGTCAAGGGGATAGTGACTTTATTTGGGAAGCCAACAGACAGAGAAGATGGCAGACTAGTGTCCCAGAAAACCATTTTACTCAAATTAGCATTGAGGCTTCTTTTTTTTTAACCCAGAGAGGAGGGGCTTGTTGCATATTTCTTGGTGCCAGAATCCTTTGTTCACAATGTTCCTTTGAATCTCCAGCAAGATAATTGGTATTTTTCTGTCCTGCACATTCTTCTCTCTCCTTAAATGGAAAGGTCAACCCGGGGAGGCAGAGCATTGAGAAGGGCTCCTGTGTATATTTCAGGCTGCAGTCAGTGTCCTTTTACAGACGTGCAGAGCCAGCATGAGCGAGCGCAGAGGGGAGAGTCGCTGTGGCGTCGGGCGTGTTCTTCTCCACCACACAGGGAAATATCCAGCTGTGACAGTTGGCGTTGGGACTTCGTCTCCTGGTTGAGAATGAGGTTTTCCCACGATTAGTGCAGGCAAGCTGTTGGACGCTAGCGGTGGGAGAGTCTGGGTTCTCAGTACGTTTGGTCCACACAGATGAAGTTTGCCCATCTGCCAAGGCTGCGGCGCTGTGCTGATGGACAGCAGGCAGGCTTAGAGCGGTCCTTCCTCGCGTAACCTCCTCCGCACCCTCGCCTACCTAACGTTGGTGCTCTCCCGTTTCTCCTTTGTTGCCTGCAGAATATTCTTAGTCTCACTCGATGCATATTCCACTCCGGCCTCTCTTAGCACTGTCCTTAATGCTGGAAATAAACCTGCAGAGTGAAGTGCAGTGGCGCAGAATCCACCTTTAATTTATGGATAGCTTTCAGTTTTACCTGTCACCAAAAATGCCCTCCCTTAATATATTTCTCTGAATCTTTGGTATCGCCTTTGCTGCTGCTGCTTCTAAGTCGCTTCAGTCGTGTCCGACTCTGTGCGACCCCATAGACGGAAGCCCACCAGGCTCCCCGGTCCCCGGGATTCTCCAGGCAAGAACACTGGAGTGGGTTGCCATTTCCTTCTCCAATGCATGAAAGTGAAAAGTGGAAGTGAAGTCGCTCAGTCATATCTGACTCTTAGCGACCTCATGGACCACAGCCCACCAGGCTCCTCCATCCATGGGTTTTTCCAGGCAAGAGTACTGGAGTGGGGTGCCATTGCCTTCTAGTATTGCCTTTAACTTTCTACTAATATTTCTAGATTTATTACTAATTCTTATCTTACTTCCACCCAAGTCTTTTTTCCAAATAACTGAGTCTTTTCCTGTACTTTGCAATATGTGAGGTCCAGCAACTGTTGGAAATTTTGTGATCTCTCCGAGTCCTGCGGCAGCTATCCTGTAAAGGCTCAGTTACACCAGCGAGGGAACTTTCTAAAATACTCTTTTTCCTAGAGATTATATAAGAGTTTTGTTTTGTTTGTAATAAAGGAGTGAAAAAGAGCTTAGGTTGAGTTAGTTCATCCCTTCTGGCCAAAGGCATATCTGTATTTTTATATCTGTGACAAGAGTGCAGTGCTTGCACCATTCCTGTTAATGATAAAATAGCGATAGACACTAATGGCAACATCTACGTCGGGACGGGTGGGGATGGGAGAGGGATCGCGGTGTTTCAGCACCTTGCCTATAATTTAAAGCCACGGGCATAGCCAAAGATCTCCTTTAAAAACTTGTTTTCTGAACAGAAAATGGAGCAAATTCATTCTTTGTTGTTGAATCCAATATATTTAGACTCGACTTGTCGCTTTGGGGAAGAGGGGTGTCCTGTTACGATGTGATGGCTGACACGATGAAGATATTCGTGCCCACTGCCCTGTGATGCTCCTGCCCCAGACACTTTACAGGCCGTTCAAGGGTGATTATGCTTACTCACTGGAGTTTGCAGATACTGACGCTGCTCAGACATTTGTGATTTTTCTGCCCTAATGAAGTGAAGTGAAAGTCGCTCAGTTGTGTCCGACTCTTTGTGAACCCCATGGACCAGACAGTCCATGGGATTCTCCAGGCCAGAATACTGGAGTGGGTAGCCTTTCTCTTCTCTGGGGGATCTTCCCAACGCAGGGATCGAACCCAGGTCGTCCGCATTGCGGGCGGATTCTTTACCAGCTGAGCCACCAGGGAAGCCCATTGAGAGCATTATGAACACCAGGTTTCTAGTGTAAACTCCACAGCAGCCTGGAGGAGAGATGCATGCTGGTCTCTACCCACTGCAGCCACAGCACAGGTTCTCTGAAAGTTGAAGCAGCTGACGCTTTGATATATTCCCTGCGGACTCAACCCTGATCAAATCCAGGTACGGTTTTTTAATGAATAAATTTTATTTATTTAATGAGATTTATGTAGGTTTAAGAATCTGTAAACCATAAAACCATAAAAATCTTGAAATTCTGGAAAAGGCAAAATGACAGGTACAAAGACGGGAGGGAGAGAGGTTTACGGTGATGAAATTCTCTGAGTGACACTGTAATCGTGGATGCGGTGCAGTTGTCAAAACCTTTACAACTGTGCAAAAAGAGATGCGAATTCTTGAAACGATACACTTCAGCTCATCGGAACGTGTCAGCACTGGTTGGTCGCTTGGGACAAATGCAGCGCATAAACGCAGGATGCTAACGCTGGGCGGCCGCTGATCTTTGTCCCGTCTGTCGCTTTGCCTTTTCCGGAATTTCTTAGGGTTGGACTCATGCAGTGTGTAGCCTTTTCAGATTGCCTCTTTAACTTAGCAATGTGCATGTAAGTTTCCTTCATGTCTTTTTACGTTTGATGCCTCATTTCTTTTTATTGCTGAGCGATATGCCCTGTCCGATGGGCCATCGTTTGTTTGCCATTCATAAACTGAAGGACGCTTTGGTATTTTCAGTGATTATGAATAAACGTGTGTGCAACTTTTTTGTAGGCATAAGTTTTCAACTCATTTGGATTGTTGGGTTACATGAAGACCATGTTTAGCTTTGTTAGAAACTGCCAGTCTTCCAGAGAATCCTCACTAGCTCCACACCCTTATCAGTACTTGATATGGTAAGTTATTTGAAGTTCAGGCGTCTTAATGAGTGTGTAATGGTATCTCATTTTTGTTTTAATTTGTAGTTTCTTTATGACGTGATATTGAACATCTTCAACATCTTTATTTGCTGTCTATATGTTTACTTTGGTGAGGTGTCTGTTCAGATTTTTTGCCCACTTAAAAAAATTAAGATACCTTCTTATGTTGAGTGGTAAAAGTTCTTTGTATATTTGGAATACAAGTCCATTATCAGATATGAATTTTGCAAAGGTTTCCTCCAAGTCTGTGTCTTGTCTTTTTCATCTGGAAAAGACCCTGATGCTGGAAAGTTTGAGGGCAGGAGGAGAAGGGGGCAACAGAGGATGAGATGGTTGGATGGCATCACCGACTCAATGGACATGAGTTTGAGCAAGCTCCAGGAGATGGTGAAAGACAGGGAAGCCTCGCGTGCTGCAGCCCCTGGGGTTACAAAGCGTTGGGCACAACTGAGCAACTGAACAACAACATTTTTAACAAAACAGAGTTTTAAATTTTAATGAGGTCCATCTTTAAAATTTGTTTTCTTTCATGGATTGTTTGGTATTGTTAGTAAAAGTCATTGCCAAAGCCAAGGTCACCTAGATGTTCTCACAGTTTATCTTCTAGAAATTTTACAGTTTTGCATTTTACATTTAGGTGTATTATTATCTATTTGGAGTTAGTTTTTGTGAAAGATACAAGGTCTGGGTCTAGACCCCTTTTTACCCCTGGGCTCTTTCTTTTGTCCCATTTATCTCTCCACTCTTTCACCAATGCCACGTTGCCTTGATTACTGTAGCTTTATAATGTAGTCTTTCGGTTGGGAGGGGTAGTGCTTGAACTTTGTTCTTCTTTAGTATTGTGTTGGCTATTCTGGGTCTTGTGCCTTTTCAAATGACTGCAGGTATGAAATTAAAAGATGCTCGCTTCTTGGAAGAAAAGCTATGACAAACCTAGGCAGCATAATAAGAAGCCAAGATGTGACATTGTCGAAAAAGGTCTGTATAGTCAAAGCTATGGTTTTTCTAGTGGTCATGTACGGATATGAGAGTTGAACCTTAAAGAAGGCTGAGAGCTAAAGAATTGATACTTTTGAACTGTGGTGCTGAAATACTCTTGAAATATCATAGATAGTGAAGAGATCAAACCACTCAATCCTGGAAATCAGCCCTGAATATTCACTGGAAGAACTGATGCTGAAACTGAAGCTCTAATATTTTGGCCACCTGATTTAAAGAGCTGACTCATGGAAAAAGACCCTGATTCTGGAATAGTTTGAGGGCAGGAGGAGAGGGGCGGGGCAACAGAGGATGAGATGGTTGGGTGGCATCATTGACTGGATGGACATGTTAAGTTGCTTCAGTCGTGTCCGACTCTGTGCGACCCCATAGACGGCAGCCCACCCGGCTCCCCCGACCCTGGGATTCTCCAGGCAAGAACACTGGAGTGGGTTGCCATTTCCTTCTCCAGTGCATGAAAATGAAAAGTGAAAGAGAGGTCGCTCAGTCGTGTCTGATTCTTAACGACCCCATGGACTACAGCCCACCAGGCTCCTCCGTCCACGGGATTGATGGACATGCGTTTGAGCAAATTCCGGGAGACAGTGAAGGAGAGGGAAGCCTGGTGTGCTGCAGTTCATGAGGTCTCAAAGAGTCAGACGTGACTTAGCAACTGGACAACAACAATATTTTGGGTCTTGTGCCTTTTCAAATGAACTGTAGAATCAGTTTGTTGAGTCCTGCAAAACAATTCACTGGGATTTTGGTTGTGTTGTGTCCATAGACCAAACTGGGGAAGAACTGATATTTTAGACACATTGCCTTCCTTTCCCTGGACAGGGACCATCTCTCCGTTTATTTAGATCTTGCTTTCTTTCAGGGCTTCGTAATTTTCCATGTGTAGATCTTACGCATATTTTATTAGACCTATACCTAAGGATTTGATTTTTATTGGAGTTAATGTAGATGGTGTTCTGTTTTTAATTTCAAATTCCACTTGTTCATTGCTGGTATACAGAAAAGTGATTGACTTTTTTATATTAACCTTATATCCTGCAGCCTTGTTATAATTGTTTATTAGCTCCAGGACTTTTTTTTTTCTTTTTTGCTAGTTCTTTGGTGTTTTCTTTGTAGAGAATCATATCTTCTGAGAACAAAGATTCCCACTATGCATATTTTTTATTGCTTACTTTTCTTGTCTTATTGCATTATCTAGGACTTTCAGTGTGATGCTGACTAGGAGGGGAATGAGGAAACGTTCTCGCCTTTTTCCCCATGAGAGGGAGGGAGCGCTTCTCTTCTCACAGTAAAGTCTGATGTCAGCTGTTAGGTTTTGCACAAGTTCTTTATCAAGTTAGGGAAGTTCCCCTCTGTCCCTGGCTCACTAAGAGTTTTTTGTCATGAGTGGGTGTTCAGTTCTGTCATATGCTTTATCTGCATCTGTTGATAAGATCGTATGATTTTTCTTCTTCAGCCTGTTGGTGTGATGGATTGCATTAAGTGATTTTGAATGTTGAGCCAGCTCTGCATTACTAGATTAAGTTTCGCTTGGTCATGGTATGTAATTCTTTTCATGCAGTGTTGGGTTCTATTTGCTAATAATTTGTTGAGAAACTGGTATCTATTTTCATCAGGGATGTTGGTTTGTAAGGCTTCCTTTCTTATAATACCTTTATTTGGTGCAGGTATCAGGGTAGTGCTTCTGTTTTTCTGGGTGAGATTGTCCAAAATTTGTGTGATTTCTTTCTTAAAAGTCTAGTAGTGAAACACTCTTGACCTACTGCTTAATTTTTTTAGCACCTATATTATTATTAAATATAGGCTGTTCAGATTATCTCTTTTTCTTTTTAAAAGTTCTGTTAGATTGTATCTTTTAAGAAATTGGTCTGTTTAATGTAAGTTATCAAATTTGTGGGTGTGGAAATTGTTCAGAATATTCCTTTACTATTTTTATATGTCCACTGGGTCAGTAGCAATCCATTGATCATCCCATTTGAATTTCTGATTAGCAATTTCTGTCTTCTCTTTTTTTCTTGATTAGAGGTTTATACATTTTATTGATCTTTTAAAAGTACCAGCTTTGATTTTGTTGATTTCTCTCTATTGTTTTCCTGTTTTCAATTTCACTGGCTCCTGCACTAATTTTTGTTAGTTGTTTTCTTCTCTTTGCTTTTGGTTTATATTGCTCTTCTTGCTCTAGATTCCTAATGCAGAAGCCAAGATCCTTGATTTCAGAGTTTTCTTATTTTCTAACATGCATTCAATACTATAAATTTTTCTTTAAGCACTGCTTTTTCTGCATCCTACAAACTTCAATAAATTACATTTTCATATTTATTTAAAGTATTCTAAAAAAATCTCGAGACTTTTTTCTTTGATTCATGTCTTCTGTAGAAATGTGTAATTGATTCCCCCAATATTTCAGCATTTTTAAACTGTTTCAGTTATTGATAACTAGTAGTTTAGTTTTAGAATGTGGTTTATCTTGATGAATATTCCATATGAACTTGGGAAGAATGAACACTGTGCTGTTGTTGAATGAACTATTCTTTAAATGTCAGTTACATTTGGTTGATTGATGGTGCTGGTCAGCTCAACTCTGTCCTTAATGATTTTCTACAGGCTGGATCTGTCAGTTACTGATGGGAGGCTTAGAGTAGTGGATTTATCTATTTCTTCTTGCAGATCTGTACATTTGTGCCTCACACACTTTGACCTGTTGTTAGGTACATACACATTAAAAATAGTTCTGTCTTCATGTAGAGTTGACCCATTTATCATTATGAAATGCCTGTCTTTATCTTTGATGATTATCCTCTCCTTAGGTTGGCTTTGTTTGACATCAGTACAACTTCTCCAGCTTTCTTTTGGTTGGTGCCCGCATGGTATGTCTGTCTCTATCCCTTTACTGATAATCTAGCATGGTCTTCATAGAAAGCGGGTTTCTTTTAAGCAACATGTAGTTGACTGTTGTATTTTAATCCACTTTGTCAGTCTCTGTGTTTTAGTGTATCTGGATCATTCACTTATAAAGTGATCCTTACAGAGTTGGATTAGTATTTATTGCTATATACGTTTTCTATTTTTTTGGCACTTGTTCTGTGTTTCTTTTTGGTCTTTCCTTCTTTTTCTGCCTTTTGTGATTTTACCTGAACATTTTATATTGTTTCATTTTCTCTCCTTTCTTAGTATATCCATTATACTCCTTTAAAAATTATCTTAGTGGAGACTTCCCTGGTGGCTCAGATGGTAAAGCGTCTGCCTACAATGCGGGAGACCTGGGTTCAATCTCTGGGTCGGGAAAATCTCCTGGAGAAGGAAATGGCCATCCACTCCATTATTCTTGCTTGGAAAATCCCATGGACGGAGGAGCCTGCTACAGTCCATGGGGTCGCAAAGAGTCGGACACGACTGAGCGACTTCACTCACTCACTAAGTTTCAGTTCAGTTCAGTTCAGTCGCTCAGTCGTGTCCGACTCTTTGCGACCCCATGAATTGCAGCTTGCCAGGCCTCCCTGTCCATTACCATCTCCTGGAGTTCACTCAGACTCACGTCCATCGAGTCAGTGATGCCATCCAGCCATCTCTTCCTCTGTCGTCCCCTTCTCCTCCTGCCCCCAATCCCTCCCAGCATCAGAGTCTTTTCCAATGAGTCAACTCTTCGCATGAGGTGGCCAAAGTACTGGAGTTTCAGCTGCAGCATCATTCCTTCCAAAGAAATCCCAGGGCTGATCTCCTTCAGAATGGACTGGTCGGATCTCCTTGCAGTCCAAGGGACTCTCAAGAGTCTTCTCCAACAC
>SJYQ01010219.1:205340-278120 GCA_006410935.1 Redunca redunca | reverse complement strand
GGGAGTTCACGGTTCACGTATTGCTGAAGCCTGGCTTGGAGAATTTTGAGCATTACTTTACTAGCATGTGAGATGAGTGCAATTGCGCGGTAAGTTTACTGTATACATTTGCAACTAACCTAAATCTGATTTCAAATAACATTATGTTGCTTCATGGATAGGAGTAGACTGCCATTCCTTATAACACTGGTGTCATTTCACTTATCTGTAAGCTATAAATCATCCCATATATTGCTCTTTGTTGATTATATTGAACAAATAATAGATCTATTAGATCAGTGAAGAACATGAAAAAATGAAAAATTTTGTTTTGCCTTCATCTGTTCCTTCTCTAACCATCTTTTTTATTCAAATATACTTTTTAAAAAGTATATTTGAATTTCTGATCCATGTCATTTCCCTTCTTTCTGAAGAACTTTAGGCATTTCTTGCAAGACAATTCTGTTGGGAGCAAATTCCTTCAGTTTTTTTTTTTTTTTCCTGAAAAGGTCTATATTTCTCCATTATTTTAAAAACAATTTATTTAGGTGAAATTCACACAGCATAAAGTTAACCATTTTACAGTGAACAATTCAGTGGCATTTAACATCTTCAAAATGTGCAACTACCACCTCTGATTAGTTCACAAACATTCTGGTAACTCCGTAGTGAAAATAAAATCTCATACCATTCCCTCCTCCCCGCTGGCAGCCACCAGTCTGCATTCTAACTCTATGGACTTGCGTGTTCTGGATGTTTCATATGCGTAGGCTCATACACTATGTGGCTTTTTGTGTCTGGTCTTTTTAAGTTGGCATAACGCTTCCGAGGCTCATCCATGCTGTGTGTCCGCACTGCACTCTTTTTGTGGCTGAGCAATATCCTGCTATATGTATATGCCCACCGTGCGTATCTGCTCACCATTCTTAGGTGCCTGGGTGGCTCCCATGTTCTGGCTGATGTCAGGAGCACTACTGTGAACACGCTTGCACTTGCATTTGCTCAATATCTGCTTTCGATTCTTCTGTGTAGATACAGGAGGGAAGTTGCTGGTCATGTGGCATGTGACCACCACACTTTTATACAGCAGATGCACGGTTTTACATTATCCGAAATGTGCAAGCTCAGTTTCTCCACGTCGTCTCCAACACTTGCTAATTTGGACTTAAGCATGGTGCGGCCGCCCTAGCAGTTGTGAGGTGGTATCTCACTGTGGCTTTGGTCTGCATTTCCCTGATAACTAATGACACTGAGCAGCTTTTCATGTGCTTGGCGACCATTTGCATATTGTCTTTGAAGAAATGTTTATTCAGGTCACTTGCTCATTTTTAAATTGGCTTGTATGCTTGTTTTTGAATTTTAGGAGATCTTTATTATACATTCTGGAAATGAAACTTTTATCATATATATGATTTGCAGATATTTTTTCCCATTTTGTGGTATGTCTTTTTGCTCCCTTCATACAGCTTCTTTTATAAGCAGACATTTCATAGTTTAATAGTCCCAGTGATCTGTGTTTGCTTTTGCTCATTGTGCTCTTGGTGTCATCACTAAAGAAATCATCACTAAATCCAGTGTCACGAAGATTTCCGCTTAATCTGTTCTTTGAAGAGTTTTGCAGCTTTAGCTCTTACGCTTAGTCCTCTAGTCTGTGTTGAGTTGACGTTTGTACACGGTGTGAGGCAGAGGCGCAGTTCATTCTCTTGCATGTGGACGTCTATTTTTCCCAGCACCATTTTTGGGAAGACACCACCCGTTCCCCATGGGATGGTCTTGGCACCTTGGTTAAAAATCAGTTCACAATAGATGTGTGCCTGGAATCTCACTGCTATCACATTGGTCTATGTGTCTGTCCTGATGCTGGTGCCATAAGCTGAGCCGTAGGAGACTACAATTTTACTCTTCGGTTTCAAGATTGTTTCAGCTATTTTGGGTCCCTTGAGCTTCCATATAAGTTTTAGAATTTAGTTTCCCATTTCCGCAAAGCACTATTGGGATTTTGATAGGGGTTCATTGCGATGAATCTCTGTATCACATTTGGTAGTCATTTTAACAGTATTAAGCCTTCCCATCCAAGAACACAGGATATGTTTGCATTTATTAGGTCTTCTTTAATTTATTTCAGCAAGATTTTGTAGTTTTCAGTGTAAAAGCCTTACACCTCCTTGCATAAGTTTATTCCTAAATATGTTATTCTTTTGGATGCAGTTGAAAATTGAATTGTTTCATTTCCTTTTCAGATTATTGTTAGTGTCCCCTTCACTTTGGAAGGATACTCTCACTAGATACAGAATTCCAGGTTAGTGGGATTTTTCCCAATGCTTTAAATATTTTACTCCACTTTTTTCTTGCTTGCCTGATTTCTGAAGGGAAGTCTGATGTAAATATTCTCCTTATTCCTCTATACGTAAGGTGAGTTGTTTTTCTCTTGACTTTCAGGGTTTCGTCTCTTCCTTTGGTTTTCTGTAGTTTGTGTGTGATATGCCAGGTGTATAGTCTTTGGTATTTATCTGGTTGAATTTGCTGAGCTTCCTGGATCTGTGGTTTCGTGTCTACCATTAATTTTGAAAATTCTTATCCATTATTATTTCAAATATTTCTTTTTCCCGCCTCTTTCCTTTTCCTTCCAATGGTCTAATTACACAAATGTTAAATCTTTGGGAATTATCCCACAGTAACTGGATGTTCTCTTTCTTTTTCCTTCTTTTTCCTCTCTGCATTTCAGTTTGGGAAGTTTTCACTGGCGTGTCTTCAAGCTCGCGGAGTCTTTCCTTGGCCATGTGCCACAGCCTCCTGATGAACCAGCAAAGGCACTCAGTTCTTTGTAGCAGTTTTGATTTCTAGGGTCTCCTTTTGACTCTTAGAATTTCTGTCTCTGCTTAAATTACCTGTCTGTTCTTGCATGTTATTCATTTTTTCCCCCTCAAACCATCGTCATATTGTCATTGTTTTAAAAAAGACCCATTTGATAATTTCACAATCGCTGCCACATTGGAGTCCGGTTCATATGCTTGCTTTGTCTTTCCAGACCTCAGGTTTTTTGAAAAACAGATTAGTTGTTGAGTTTCTGGCTTGCTGGGTCTCGGCTGCCGGGTGTGGGCTTTGCCTAGCTGTGGCGAGCGGGGGCCCCTCTTCGTCTTGGAGCGTGGGCTTCCCGCTGCGGCGGCTCCTCTTGTGCAGCAGGGTCTAGGGTGTGTGGGCTTCAGTAGCTGTGCTGTCCGTGGCACGTGGGATCTTCCCGGACCAGGGATCGAACCCATGTCCCCTGCACTGGCGGGTGGCTTCCCATCCACTGCACCACCAGTGACGTCCCAGAGAGCGGTTTTTAAAATGCCTTTTGTGTGTCTTATTATTTTTGGTGGGAGCCAGGCGTGTGCTTTGGGTAATAGGAAGTGGGGTGAACAGACCCTCAGTGCCGTGTTTTTTGCTTGTTTGGTGAGGAGCTGTGCTGTGTTTAGCCTTTGCGTAGCTGGAGGCACCAGCGCTTCCGTTCCCGCTCTGGTCCTTGTTCTTTCTCTGCCGTCACTGGGTTTCGCTCGACACTCTCTCTTAGACGCTCTGGCTCATCGCTCTTGGTTGTAATCCACTCTGATTATCCTGGAGCCCTGCTGATGTGGTGGCTGGATATGGGGGAGGAGAAGCATTCTATAATCTTAGGATAAATCTTCACTTTTTAATGGGCCAGTGTCCACGGGCTGTGAACTTGACAAGAGTCCGTCAGCCTTCTTCCCCTCCCTCGTATGAGACAGGAAGAATAGCAGGGGCTCGATTCATCCGCTTGTCCTCTCCCCAGGTCACTGGCTGCAGCAGCAAAGCTTCCCATGAGGGCAGGTCTCTGATCAAAGAAGAGAAATCTCCGTGTGTATTTCAAAATGCCTCCTCCCTTGCGTGTTCCCTCCCACCGCCATGGACACCAGGAGAGGGGAGTCTTCCTGCAAGATTCACCGTGAGAACCTGGTGAAACTCCTGGAGGTACAGCTCACGGAAGACCTGGCGCCCAGTGGTCTTTATCTCTTAAGCCGGCCCACGCTCCAGTGATTAGCGAGCCAGCTCTGGTTCTTGCGTGATGGTTTGCCCTCTGATCTTAATCTCTGGTTGTCCTAAGAAAAGTTGTTGATTTTTTTCAGCTCTTTCCTTGTGAGTATGGGAGTGATGTCTGCAAGCTACTTACACATCAAAGTAAAGGTCAGCATTGTGAACCTAGGTGTTTCCTTTGTTTCCCACCCCCGCCCCCCCCATAACCATCTTCTTCTTGGGTTGCTTTCTTTCATTCCCTTTCACTGGGTAATTTTTCTTTCTCCCTCCCTCATTCTTTTAGTGTTTTAACCTTTTACTTTATATGATCCCTGATTTATTTTACTTACTCCCTTAGCCCTCTTGTACCTACTATTTATTTGGTGTATACACATTTCTAAACTCTTCCCTGATTGTTTTTTTACTTTCATAAATTGTCAGTAAGTTATTGAATAAATAGATGTTTATTTGTATACTTTCAACTTTTAGGTTTTCTAAAAGAAAAACTTTACTGTTTTGTAAATCATAGAGCCTTTTAAACAACTTCTAATAATATATAACTGTATAAAGAAGAAAGTAAATATACACACACCTGTATGAACATATGTGGATACATTTAAGGCCCCAGCATAAGGAGTAGTTATCGTGAACATTTGGTGAATACCATTTAGCCATATCTCCAATGCATGTATACAAAGAGAGAGACAGTGAAAATGAATGTGTGATCAAGGGAATCACACTTGACATGCTATTTAAAAAATAAAAAGTACTGAAGGTTGTCTTAGATAAAATTTTTTACCATAATGTTTTTGTTTCCAAAAGCTCTTTCTAACACCCAAGAAGATTGTGAAAACAGTGAGGAACTGGTTCCTGGCTTCATGGTCAGAACTGACCCACCAAAGCCCTTACAGAATTCGCTCACAGAAATGCCCCTCCCCTGCCCCACCGCCAGCTGTGCCGCAGCTTCTCTGCCCACCCCTGACTGAGGGCGGACCCTGCACACTTTTAAGAACACGAGGCGAAGAGGTTGCCAAGCTAAGATTACGGATCTTGTGAGCGTCAGGGCGTACTGTCGCTGATGGAAACGGCTTCGTGGGAAAAGCCGTCGCTGAGTGGAGATCTGGTGGACTTAGACTAGGCGGTGACTTTAGAGGAGATCGGCAAGGAGGATCACCCGGAAAGGGGCTTCAGAGGAGAAAGGCTTTGAGGCTGAAGGGTTAAGAGAAGCTCCTAGGCACACGGTGAGGAGTGTCTCAAGTCATCTGCGACGAAAGACTCTGCTGTAAAAGGCAAAGCTGAAGCAAAGGGATGTGAAAACACAGCTTTTTGACCAGGCGCTTTTATTTCCGTTATGACCCATCCATTTGGCTCCTGGTTATACCTCTGTCAGAGCTGGTAATGATGTCTACACTTCTCTGCTCCCTCGTGCAGGGGAAGTAAAGAAAGACCGACCAGGAGGACGTGCTGTGGATTGAGGGCTTTCTATCGAGAGGGCCTTGGCCACCAGCACTGTGTTCAGCAGAGCCTCGGAGATGGGCAGGAGTGAAACCGGGGAGGCTCCGTGTGCCCTGCTGGAGGCTGTGGGCACAGGGAAGCTGGGGACGGGCTGCACATGACAGACGCAGGATGTCTGGTGTGCCTGGTTTGGGGCACATTTAGCTTTTCTGCTTTGCCCTGACTTGACAGGATGGATAAAAGACACCAAAGCTGGTGTGGAACAACCCTGACTGCCCGGCCTGATGGCTGCAGAGGCTTGGGCTGGCGTCCTGGCTGGTTGCTGCCAGACTGTGGGCCAACATTCTGTTATCACATATGGTCTGGCTGTTATTGTCTGTATACTCAGTCCCTCCACGATTCCACGTCTGATGTCTGTGGTCGCAGTAATGACCCATTACAGCCCCTTTCCACCCCGGATTCAGTGGGTTTCAAGCAGTAAGACTCATCTGGGCTGTGAGTCCTCAGGTTGGCGATTTTGACTGGGCTTAGCTGGAGGCCTCGGCGGGGACGACTTCTTACACGAACAGGCAACTTACTAAGGAAGAAACCAAAAAGCGCTTTCATTCAAGTGGGCTTGGCACCTGGGGTCACTCAGTCCTGCCCCAGGAGCATTGCATCTCAGGCCGGCCCAGGCGTGTTCCCCGCGGGGCTGCTCAGGTCTGTGTGTGCCCGTGTGCTGCTGCGCTGACGGCCAGAGCAGGTCCAGGGTGGGGCCCGGATCAGAGGGTGGCACCCCGGAGCGTCTGGGAGAGCGTGGGTGCACGAGGACGGGGTGGGCCAGGCTGCGGGGAGCGCTTCGCCTGACTCTTCGTCCCGCCTGCCGCCCGGGCCTCGGCCCCTGGGCGGGGCCCCACTATGCACTATGTCTGGGCAAGTGAAACTGTCTGGGAAGACGGCTTCATTGACGGCAGTTCATTCGTTTACACATGCGAAACGTATCATTAGTACTTTTTAAGTGAAAGCTTAGCTCATGGGTCCAGAATTTATTAATTAACCAAGAAATTATTTAGAACGAGTCCATTAAACTACTTTTATGCAGTTGCCTGTGTTTCTTCAGAGCTCAGAGATGATTTGGAAGTAAACGTTTTGTGAGAATTCAGTGTCATATGTGTCATTCATATGGTATTTATTCTTACTATTACTGAAATCCTCTAGAACTTTCTATATGAAGTATCCACGATTTTTTTTTTTTTTTGCCAACTGCATTCAATTTCTTAGTTCTGAGCCTTTAGGTAGCAACAGTCTTACACATAAGTTATACTTTCATTCATATTAAATCCTACTATAATAACTGTCACTGTCTCTTTATTGCCTTGAAAATGAATCATAAAGAAAGTGAGTTTGGAGTATATTTAAGTACAGCAGGTGTGTGAATTTTGTAAGAAGACATCACGTTTTGTGTACACAGCAATGCATGAAGTTGAATACTGAAAGGGTCCAGCTGCCTCAGCTGTGACAGTGTCGGACAGGAAATAAACACCACGCTGGCCCAAACCTCATGTTGAGAGCCTTTACGGAGCTGAAACTCCTTTAACAGAAAAAGAGGCAGTTCTGTGTAAGTTGAAATACAAAAAGAAGCTCCTAAATAAAAGATAGTACATAAAGAATGAGCTCTCTTCTTCTAAGGTTGTTCTGTTCTATGGTAACCCTCTGGTGGCTTGGTTTGGAAGTATTTTCATGTATAGTATATTTTAGATAAAGTCTGTTCCTGTGCTGTTGTCAGCATAACTAATCTACATGGCCATTATTTCTAAGTATATGTTTGATTGCCTAGTCATTAAACTAATATTTGTGAAATGCTTAGTCTATGAAAGTACGATGCCAGGAACGCCAGTGACATCGAAGTGAAATCAGTTCAGAGTCCTGCCCTCAAGGAGATTATCATTTAGAAAGAGAAGAAAAGCACGCGAGTGAAGAACTGACATTAAGGTAAAAAGAGCTGCCGTCCACTCTCAGGGGAGGAGGGAGAGGCTGGGAGGGGGGCTGGGGGCAATGATGACGAGGGTTTGGGGTGGGAATTCAACATCAGGGAAGACCTGGGGGAAAGTGGAATAGAAGAGACGAAGAAATCTGGGCAGCACGTGCAGAGCGAGGTCCTGGAAGGAGCCACACAGGTAAGCAGCCGGGGCAGCTATGTGTCCAGGGCCCGGGAGAGCAGGCTCAGGTGTGGAAGGAGGGGAGGGCGGACAGGCTTGCAGAGAGGCGGGGTGGGAAGGGGAGGGCAGGCCTGGCGGCCCCATGCTGGGAGGAGCCCAGCGGCAGGGCCCCTGCCCAGGTGCTCAGCTGCAGATAGGAGAGCCTGGGTGGGGAGGGCTTTGGGGAAGGGATGCAGCAGCATCAGGGGCGCGGGTGGCCAGGGCGTGGCCCCGTGAGACCCCCAGGGCGGGCATGAGGGGGCCAGGCACCCTGGAGCTCGGGGAGCAGGTTCGCCGAGGCGCAGGAGAGAACGTTCAGTGCACAACGCCAGGTTTACGTGTGTGGCTTCACACCATCATGACTCATTAGAAACGGTTTCAATGTGGAAGAGAAAAAAGCTTTAGCTTCATAATCGAGGCTTATTTTTTTCTGTAGGGGTTTCTGTAATAACTTTATCAAAAGATGTCGACAGCCAAGAAACTAGCATCGCTAAGCACGGCCAGTGAGTCCACTTCGCTTGAGAGTGAAGAGGGAAAGGGCTCCTTGCTGTCACTTCTGGCGTTTCCACAGCTCAGCACTTCCTGCGCGTTTCATCGCTTGCAATCTCACGGAAACGGGCCAGCCGCTTTCATTCCACAGTTTGCAATTTCCCTGTTTTTGTTCTGTGATTATCAGTTGTTGCCCAAATTGTATCACCTGATTTTTCTGGGTAGTTGTAGGGGAAACGAGGATTATTCAAAATTTAAAATGTTAGCTCCAGTTTGAATTTACTGGTTTTTAGATTCTGACAGGACATCTGAATCCAAAACTACATTAAAAAAAAATCAAAACAAGAAATCTCATGGAACTGAGAACTGTTTTACTTGATTTTCTTCACTCTGGTGTTCCCAGCACACAGCTCAGTAACCCACCCACAGCAGGCACCCAGCAACCCAGTGTGAACTTCATCCTTTTCCAAGCTGGAATAGCCATTTAATTTAAACCTTCAGTTAGGGATAAAAAAGAAGGGCTTTTTTCTTTGATTCTGCAAGGATTTTGAAGTAAAAGATACGTGTGTCCATTGTTAAACCATTAAAGAGACTGTTTATTGGGCCTCCCTGGTGGCCCAGCGGTAAAGAATCCGCCTGCAATGCAGGAGACACGGGAGATGCTGGTTTGATCCCTGGGTCGGGAGGATGCCCTGGAGGAGGGCATGGCAACCCACTCCAGTATTGTCTGGAGAGTCCCATGGACAGAGGAGCCTGGCGGCTACAGTCCACGGGGTTGCAAAGAACTGGACCTGACTCAAGCGGCTGGGCACAGCACGGTAAATGTCAGGATAAACTGTTCTTACTGCGATGCAGTAAGATTTGGGTTTTAGAAGTGAAAAGACTTAGGTTCAAGTCCAGGCTCTGTCCCTTACGAGGTGTGTGTGGTCTTGGGCAGCACAGTCAACTTCCTGTGCGTTTCCTCACTCGGTGAATGGGAGTAATAATGTCTGCATTAGATTGTTAGGTGGTATATGCAGACTGTGAGGGGTTTTGTAGGAATCATTGAGGGAGTGTGTGTGGAGCGCTTCCCCAGTGCCTGTGGATGGCTCGTGCTTGTGGACGGTTGGTGTGCTTGCTGTGATTAGTGGTTACAGGTGGCGGGAGGTGCAAGCCGGCTAAGCGGGTGTTCCTGTTCCCGTATTATTTGATGGCCATTCCTGATCAGAGCATCCCTGGTGAGTCCACAGGTGAGAGCAAGGTTGTGTAGTTCCATGCCGTCTAAGTGGCCATAGCTATGCTACAAATTGTTCTCAACTATGAAAAGAGAGGGCTTCCCTGGCGGCTCAGCTGGGAAAGAATCTGCGTGCAGCGCAGGACACAGTTTTGGTCGCTGGGTTGGGAAGATCCCCTGGAGGAGGGCATGGCTACCCGCTCCAGTGTTCTTGCCTGGAGAGTCCATGGACAGAGGAGGATGGCGAGCTATAGTCCATGGGGCCGCAAGGAGTCAGACGTGACTGAGCGACTGACAACAATGAAAAGAGAGGCAAATTAACACATTTTATTGGAACTTGTGCTACTTCGTTTAAACTTTACGACTGGATTTCGGACAAGGGCAGATTGAAATCTCAGTTCTCTGAACAATGGAAATTTCAGTACTTGTAGTATGTGAGTTTTATTTATATCTTTTCCTTATTATTTAAAGCTCTTCGTTCTTTGAGAAGGTAGTGAAGTTCTGTCATTTCAGACCTCAGAATTAGCATTGAAAACATGGGATTCTTTACTGGGATTGATGAAAGTAATTTATTGTTTGCCGGGTCAAACACAGCCTGCTATTTGTCACACTGTGGTTTGTGTATCTTTCTAGAAGCTTTCAACTTTGATCTGAGTCAAAGTACACTCAGTAGCACAGATGACAGAGTTAGAAAAAAAACCAGTGATGTGCATTGTCACTCACAGGAACTCTAAATCAACAAGTACAGAGACGCAGAGTGAAAACCCAAGTCCTTTAAAGAGGCTTGTACGTTCTTGTGAGAGAGCAGGCCGGGTCTTTCTCGGCGAGACAAAGGTGCGGGACAGTTTATTAGTTCAAGGCTGAGCTCCCCGGCTGCCACTGACGGCGCCTCTTCAAGGCCAGCTTCTGGCCCTTGCCGGTCCTTCAGGTAAACACTCGCATTTAAAAGGCCTTGCACCGCAGGGCTCCCCGCACATAAAAGCAGCTTTCTTAAACTGTCATCAGAGCGGATTTCAGAACGTGCTTTTAATACTTACAAGGTTGATGTTTGCCTTTTAAAAATGCTATTTGAGATAGCTTTTTATTTAACTTTCCCCTCGGCCTGGCTTTTACCTGATGGGCGGCAGCATTAAGGAAACTTGTTGTGAGGCCAGACAAAGATTTAGGGAAACGGTGCTCATGTGACCTTTTGAAAGTCAAGGCTTTAAAAAAAAAATCCTTGTTTCAACACCATAAAAACTGGATGGAAAACAAAGGCATGTAATCTTCATCTGAACATTTGGTTTCAGATTCTTTTTATTGAGCCTGTGTTGATTATATTGGGAGATAAATTAATTGTTTTCTGGGATGCCCTGTACTTCTATTTCCTCTCAGGTTTTAACAAGCAATGGCTCAAATCAATAAAAAGGTGAAGGAGAGAGGACTGGGACAGGGGACATTTGGGTATGCTTAACTCTTAACTCTTCTAGATTACGATTCTTATAAAAGAAATTTAGCTCTGCTCTTCAAGCTGCATTTGTAGAGTTAATTATTGGTAGGAAATTCAAGCTTGTATATTACAAATATAATTAATAGCTGCAAAATAATCCATGGTATGGGTGTACCAAAATTTATCCAGGCACACCATTATTTTTCAGCATTCCCTTTGTCTCCTGTTTGAAGCAATACTATTCCTTTAAATTTATATCTCTACACCTGGAATATTTATAAAGTTAAATATATTGAGGTAAAAAATTACACGGGCCTTTCTGATTGTACAGTTCCATGCATTTTGACAAACAATCACGTGACCAGCGCCAAAATCAAGACATATAACCCACCGTCATAAACGTCTCCTTCCGCCCATTGTGACAGATTCCTTCCCCTTGCCCCCAGCCCCTGGCAGCCAGGCGGCTGCTTTCTGTCCCTGCAGCTTTGCCCACTCCAGTACGTCCTGCACGTGCAGGCACACCGTATGTGACCTCTTGGGTCTGGCCTGAGCGTGATGTGGCTGAGACTCACCCGTGTGGCGACATGCAAGCTGAGCTCCTTTTTAACTGCCGAGACACATTCCATCTGGAGAGTGTGCCTCACCTTGTTAATTCAGCCACAGCTTAATGGGCATTTGGGTTGATCTTAGTTTTTGGCAACTAGGGATAAAGCCCCTATAAACATTCATCTACTGGTTATTGCGTGATCACGTGTGTTCACCCTTCTTAGATCGATATCTAAGAGTGGGGGTCTGGTGGTGAGTGCTCGCAACCTCCCGGGATGCTGCCAGCGAGTCCCCACCACGCCACTGCCTCGCCAGCACCGGGTGCTGGAGGCTTGCCTGTCGTCCTCGCAGCGTCCCAATGCGTGTGGTGTATACCTAAGTGGCAGTCGCTCAGTCGTGTCCGACCCTGTGGACCACACAGTCCATGGGATTCTCCAGGCCAGAATACTGGAGTTGCTGGCCTTTCCCTTCTCCAGGGGCTCTTCCGAACCCAGGGATTGAACCCAGGTCTCCTGCATTGTAGGCGGATTCTTTACCAGCTGAGCTATCAGGGAAGCCCAATATATACACGTACCTATATACACACACATACCTATATATACACAGACCTGTGGCTGATTCACGTTGATGTATGGCAGAAACCAGTACAGTGTTGTAAAGCAAATATCTAGCAATAAAAATAAACAGAACAAAACTTAACATTCAACAAACTAAAAAAATTTTAAAGAAACATTGCTTGAATCCATCGTGGTTTCTGGATACAAGTCTTCTGGTAGATAAGTGACTTACAAATATTCTCCACTCCCCCCGCTCCCCCCCCCANATACAAGTCTTCTGGTAGATAAGTGACTTACAAATATTCTCCACTCCCCCCGCTCCCCCCCCCACCCTTAAAATCGGTTACTGGGAGTCCTCCAAGTTTGCTCTTCTTTTCCACAGTTGTTTGGCTATTTTGGCTACTTTGTCTTGCCCTATTTTTTTTTTTTAAAGCTTGTTTATTTATTTACTTTTGGCTGCGCTGGGCCTTCCTTGCCCGCCGGCTTGCCTGGCTGTGGCGCTCAGGGCTGCACTCCGCCGCGGTGCACAGCTTCTCCTGCGGTGGCTTTTCCCGTCTCGGAGCCCGGCTCTAAGCACACATGCTGCAGTTGTTGCGGCACTTGGGCTCATTCACTGTGGCTCACAGGCTTAGTTGCTCCTCAGCATGTGGGATCTTCCTGGACCTGGGATCAAACCCACGTCCCCTGCATTGGCAGGCAGACGCTTATCCACTGAACCACCAGGGAAGTCCTCCCTA
Organism: Redunca redunca; assembly: GCA_006410935.1. NCBI lineage: Eukaryota > Metazoa > Chordata > Mammalia > Artiodactyla > Bovidae > Redunca > Redunca redunca. Next base: position 265,524 of record SJYQ01010219.1, on the reverse strand, counting down.
TTGGTTTTTGAATCAGCTGGAATGCACACACAAAAGTTCTGCTGGAATGTTCATTGGAATTTTATTAAACCTGTAGGATGGTTGAAGAGTGTTTTATAATCCATGAACATTGTATGTCTCTCCATCTAATTATATCTTCCTTCTTTAATCAAGGTTTTACAGTTTTCAGAATATGTTTAGCATTTATACCTAAATGTATGATTTTTGGAGCTACTGTAAATATTTACTATTTACATTTTTTTCTAATTGTTTATTGCTTATATACAGAAATATGATTCTTATAGGTTGACTTCTTATATGATAACTTTCTGTTATTTCCTATTCTGTGAAATCCCTGATCATGTCTTCTTTTTCTATTTATATAATGTCACTGACCTTTTCTTTTGATGACAAAGGTCCATGTAGTCAAAGCTATGGTTTTTCCAGGAGTCATATACATATGTGAGAGTTGGACCATAAAGAAGGCTGAGTGCCAAAGAATTGATGCTGGGAGAATGGTACTGAAACATGTATACTATCATGTAAGAAATGAATCACCAGTCTATGTTCGATACAGGATACAGGATGCTTGGGGCTGGGGCACGGGGATGAACCAGAGAGATGATATGGGGTGGGAGGTGGGAGGGGGGTTCAGGAGTGGGAACTCATGTACACCCGTGGCAGATTCATGTCAATGTATGGCAAAACTAATACAGTATTGTAAAGTAAAATAAAATTAAAATAAAAAAAACAACAAAGAATTGATGCTTTTGAACGGTGGTACTGGAGAAGACTCTTGAGAGTCCCTTGGATTGCAAGGAGATCAAACCAGTCAATTCTAAAGGAAATCAACCTTGAATATTCATTGGAAGGACTGATGCGGAAGCTCCAATACTTTGGCCACCTTATGTGAAGAGTCAACCCTTCGGAGGAGACCCTGATGCTGGGAAAGACTGAGGGCAAGAAGAGAAGGGGGAAATAGAGGATGAGACGGTTGTATGGCATCACTGACCCGATGGACATGATTTGGAGCACACTCCAGCATATGACGAAGAATATCCCGAGATATAGTATGCAGGGAGGCCTGGCATGCTGCAGTCCAAGGAGTCGCAGAGTCGGACACGACTGAGTGACTTTCACTTCCCTTCCTCAAATGTCATGCATGTGACGGGCACCACGCCCCTGGACATTTTAGATTTTCAGGTAAGGGGGCAAACATGTAGGTGGATGATGTTAGTCAAGTACGGTAATGATCATGAGAAAGGGATAGAAGGAGATTTGCAAGAACCCTGTTCAGTCCGGGGACATGTGCATCTGGGCCTGTCTGACTCAGCCAAGCCTTCTGAGCTGAACGCTGGACCTTCCTCGGTCACGGAATCAGAGCACTCAGCACAGCCGGGAGGACCCTGCCCCAGCCCCGTGCGGGCCCCGCCGCCCTGGTCCTGCGGCCAGGCAGGGAAGGAGGACGGGCTGGGGGTGGGGGCTTGCGCAGACAGGAGCTGGCTTGCCGCAAGATGAGTCTCCCTGGCCGGAAGCAGTGTCACAAGGAATACCGGTTGATGAAAAGGGTACTGCATTCTTCTGTGGATGGCAATCTTGGCAAAAGCACTGTAGGCGGAGAAAGCTAATCTCTTTCTGGAGCACCTGTCTGTTCAGAGAACAGACAGACCCGCCTCTCCCATGATGGAGACGCTGTCCACCCGCTGTCAGGGGGCAGCTGGTCGCCCTGCGGGCTGGAACCATCTGAGGACTCAGCACTGGCATCTGCTGCTGGCAGCGTGTGGCTCAGGGTGGCATAGCCACGGTGGCCTCTGTGAGTGGACACTGACACCGAGGAGCCTCAGCCCAGGCTCCATCCCCGCTGCTGTAGCCACTCTGCTTGAGAGTCCATCCACACGGCCATGGCGGCTGGGAAGGAGGCCTCGGATGCTCACAAACCCGTCCTTCTCAGACGAGGCTGCCCTTTGGAAGCTTTCCCCGGGACCCGGATACTCTCCTTCTGTGTCCACTGCAGAGGTCTCTCCACGGGCGTTTCCTTCCAAATCTCTGACCACCCAGCCCAGCAACAACGCCTCTTGGGGAAGCTCAGCTGCGCTTCCTTCCAGGCAGAATGAATGGACGCTGTCCTTGAAGTCCTGCCTGCTGGCTGGATCCCCTCAATCATGGCTCTTCAGAGCAGCCTGCGTGGGGCCAGGGGCTCCTGCTGCCCACTTTTGGGAGGTACCAGCAGGCCATCGAACACAACCGTTCACACACAGGTCTCAGCTTTCTGTTCCCGACTCAGCTGGTCCTGGGTGGTCTTCCTGAGGCCGCAGGTGAGGGGTGAGCCGCCCAGGGGCAGGAACTGGGTGCTCGTGCACCAGGCACACGTGCGCTTCCAGGAGTCTGTGTGGGTCTGATCTAGCGCTTGTCTCCCCAACATGAAGACAGACAGCTGCTGTGTGGGCCTGATTTATGGCACTGGGGTCAGACAACATGCAGTTCATGATGAAGAGAAAGAAAAAGAAAGGAGACACTGGGAAAGGTAGAACTGAGAGGCCTAAAGCTGCTTCTGTGTCTGCATCAATCAGACAGTTGAGGATTTCACTGGTAAGTTAAGAGTCAACAGATGTTCTCCAAAGAGAGCAGTATGCCTAGTTTCCTGTCATTGAGTCCTGCAGCTCTTACTTCCGGTTTAAAACTCGCATCTCTCCTTGCCTTGCCACATTCTCTTTATCTTTACCAGGATCATCACTGTGCAAGAGAGAGCTCTCATTTCCTGTTTAAATCAGTCTGACAATCTCCCTAAAATGCACACTCTGCCATGACATTCCCCACGGGCAGGATTTTGATAGCTCCCAGGTATCTCTCAGTAAATCCCACACCGAGCGCCTGCAGGTGCCGGTGCTGGCGGGACGAGGGCTGCAGAGCAGCTGGAGACGACAGAGACGACGGAGGTCCTCGCCTGTGCAGGGTAAGGTGGGCGGGGCCGAGTCCCATGCCCAGGGTCCATGCGACACCTGTGAAGGAGCTGGTGTAAACTGGGAGGACAGATCTCTGATGCTGGTTTCCTGACTCCAGCTTGTTCAAATCTCGCCAGTGGCCTTGATGGGGAATTATGGTTCCCAGAGGGGATGGCTGGGAGAGGGACAGTCAGGAAGTTTGGGGCTGACACACACACACTCCTGTATTTAAGATGGATAACCAACAAGGACCTACTGGAAAGCATAGGGAACTCTGTTCAGTATTATGTAACAATTTAAGTGGGAAAAGACTAGATACAGGTATGACTGAATCACTCTGCTGTACACCTGAAGCGAGTATAACATGGTTAATCACCTGGACTCCCACCTAGAATAAAAGGTTAGGAACAAGACTCACGTGTCACCAGTGACATGAAGCAGGGAGAGGCGGCTCACGCCCTGGCCAGGGTCCTCTCATGTCACCTCGGGTGCACTTCCTGGTCCCCTGGGAGTTTTACAGGCCTTTGGGGAGGGGCCCGGGCACCTGTGCCCAGCAGCCCTTCCTGTCGCGGGGCCCTCTGCCTTGGCTCGTGCCCGCCCTCGTGCCCCTGTGTTTCCTGGGCTTGGCCCCGAGATCAGTGACGGCGGGTCAGGTGGGAATCTGACAGAAAGGCAAATTCTTGCGCCGCTGTGGACTCAGTGAACCAAGAAGTCCGGGAGCAGTCCATTCTAAAGCAGCTACGGTCAGAACTGGCCCCGAGGGCCTGGGTCGCCCCCGGCAAGTCCTCATCTTTTGAGTCCCAGAGCCGCCTCCTCTCACGAGACTGCCCAGCTACTGCCTGCCTGCTCCATGACTGTCCCAGCTCTTAGCACTGGGCTGTCCAGCGAGTGTGGGTGGCAGCACCTCTGCTAGACTCGGGGTTCCCCAAGGGAAACGGCAAGGGCATCGATAAACGTGGCTGAACTGACTTCAGCTATACTGAATCCCGGCTCCTTGGACACTGTGGCCGCACCTCCAGGACCCACCTCCCGAGCCTGCTCCCGCCTCACTGGGCGCCAGGCAGAGGCGCTCACCCCGAGTGCTGGCGCCGCTGACCTTGTGGAAGCTGGGGTCGGCCCGCCCCACACCTCCTTCCCTCCGCAGCCTTTCTTCTCAATTCTGGGAAGAATCTGCTGCAAATGCAGGTGTTCTCTACCGCTGTGTCTCCATTTCTGCTTTGCAGCATGAGATCATCTATTTTTTTTTTTAATCCCAGATTTCTGTGTTAGTATACAGTATCTGTCTTTCTCCTTCTGACCTCCAGGTTCATCCACGTCTCTACAGGCAAATATATGCACACCAAGGGGGAAGAGGGTGGTGGTGGGAGGAAATGGGAGACTGGGATTGACCCATGTACAGTATTGATAGTAGCATATATAGAATCGATTACTAACGAGAACGTAGTGTATAGCACCAAGAACTCTACTCAATGCTCTGTGGTGACCTAAATGGGAAGGAGATCCAAGGAGGAAGGGATATGTGCCTCAGTCAGGGCAGTTGCTCAGTCGTGTCCGACTCTTTGTGACCCCATGAACCAAAGCAGGCCAGGCCTCCCTGTCCATCACCAACTCCCAGAGTCCACCCAAACCCATGTCCATTCAGTCGGGATGCCATCCAACCATCTCATCCTCTGTCATCCCCTTCTTCTCTTGTCCTCAATCTTTCCCAGCATCAGGGTCTTTTGCAATGAGTCAGCTCTTTGCATCAGGTGGCCAAAGTACTGGAGTTTCAGCTTCAACATCAGTCCTTCCAATGAACACCCAGAACTGATCTCTTTCAGGATGGACTGGTTGGATCTCCTTACAGTCCAAGAGACTCTCAAGAGCCTTCTCCAACACCACAGTTCAAAAGCATCAATTCTGCGGCTCTCAGCTTTCTTTATAGTCCAACTCTCACATCCATACGTGACCACTGGAAAAACTATAGCCTTGACCAGACGGACCTTTGTTGGCAAAGTAATGTCTCTGCTTTTCAATATGCTATCCAGGTTGGTCATAAATTTCCTTCCAAGGAGTAAGCTTCTTTTAATTTCACTGTGGCAATCACCATCTGAAGTGATTTTGGAGCACAGAAAAATAGTCAGCCAGCCACTGTTTCCACTGTTTCCCCATCTATTTGCCATGAAGTGATGGGACCAGATGCCATGATCTTCGTTTTCTGAATGTTGAGCTTTAAGCCAATTTTTTCACTCTCCACTTTCACTTTCATCAAGAGGCTTTTTAGTTCCTCTTCACTTTCTGCCCTAAGGGTGGTGTCATCTGCATATCTGAGGTTATTGATATTTCTCCCGGCAAACTTGATTCCAGCTTGTGTTTCTTCCAGTCCAGCGTTTCTCATGATGTACTCTGCATAGAAGTTAAATAAGCAGGGTGACAATATACAGCCTTGACTCACTCCTTTTCCTATTTGGAACCAGTCTGTTGTTCCATGTCCAGTTCTAACTGGTGCTTCCTGGCCTGCATACAGATTTCTCAAGAGGCAGGTGAGGTGGTCTGGTATTCCCATCTCTTTCAGAATTTTCCACAGTTTATTGTGATCCACACAGGTGTGGCTGATTCATTTCACTGTACAATAGAAACTAACACTGCATTGGAAAGTAACTATAGGCCAATACAATTAATCTAAGAAGAAAATAGGGAAAGCCTCAAGAGGCATCCTGACCCTCTCGCCATCCTGGTGATGGCGGTGCCCTGAGGGTGAGGCCCAGGCCTGCTGCCTGACCGCCTGCTGGCCCCTCGCGCGGTCCTGTGCTCTGGCCACGGTCATCCCCGAAGCTGGCCCCTCGGCCAGGGCAGGTCCCTGTGTGCCCGTTCTCTCCCCTGTGCCAGGCTTGCTGGGCATCAGTCACGTGTGGCTCCTCCCAGGACAGGCATCAGGGAACGTTGTGTGTGCCCACTGGTCACCTGGCTCCGTGCCCGTGCAGTGCCAGCGCACACCTGCACACACCTGCACGCGCCTGTGCTGGGCGCACGGGAGCTCCCAATGGGGGCTAACTCCGGGTTACCGTAGGGCTCTAAAGAGCAGCTGCGAGTGTGAGAAAAGATGCTTGCTCCACGCTCACGGATATCACCTGTGAAGGGTTCAAAAGTTACCCGCGGGGAGAAGACCTCCGGGCTCCGTCCTCACCGAGGCAGGCCGATCCGGGGACTTCCGCGCGGGAGCCGCACGCGCGCGGTGATGTCACGGGCCAGGCGTGACGCAAGGGGACGTCACGGGTGGGGGCGGGGCCCGGGCCTCACCTCCGGCCTCCCGGACCTCCGGGCTGCTCTCCGAGGCCGGTCCTCAGAGGACCTTCTCCTCAGGGGTCGCCGCCCGGGACGTTGGTCAGCATTTCCCGCACTTTGAAAAACCGGCTTCCTCCTCCGGTGAAGACGGCCCTCAGGTGAGGTGAGCGGTTCTCCCGCAGCGGCTGGGCGGCGGGCGGCCCCCGGGCAGCCCCGCGGCGGCCTCGTCCGAGCGCGCGGGGGGCGGGCTCGGCCCCGCTGCCCTCGCGGGGCGGGGAGGCCTCGCGCCGTGCGGGGCCGAGCTCGGAGCGGGCCTCAGGCCCCCAGCCCGCGGGCGGCCCCCGGGCACCCGGCCTCAGGACCCTGGCTCCGCCCTTGGCCGGAGGGGCTGAGTCCTCCAGCTCGTGGTCCTGGCTTCAGGTAGCGTCCGAGGACCCCGCTGTCTAGGGAAACCCGGCCGGCGGGAGAGGAAGCCAGAGCGAGGAGGCCCTGCCCGCTGCGCGAGGCCGCTCGGCTCGGCGGGCGCGCAGCCGCCGGGGCTCCGTGCGCGTCTCCCGGGCGGTGGCGGCGCCCGCCCTGGGCGCTGGGCGCGCGGCAGGGGTCAGGCCGGGCTAGCGGGGCGAGGACGCGCCGGACGGCAGCCCGCGGTCCCGGCCACAGAGCTGGTAACCCGGCGGCGATGAGGCCAGAGCTGCCGTCCTGCCGCGACGGTGGGGTGCCGAGAGTGAACGTGCAGAGTGAAGAACCTCCTGGTGCTTCAAGGCTCTAAAGGCATCTGTTCCCAGTGGGCGTGGGAAGCAAGGCATCCACAAGTCCCGTTTCCTGGGTCGTGCACTGGGGTTGGCGGCCAGCGGCCGAAGCTGCCCGAGGTTCCGCTTGGCCTGGACGCTGTTGCCCCTGTTACCCCCCTCAAAGCCTCAGGGGGCCTGAGGGCAAGACTTGGTGTCCCGGGGCTCCCTGCCCAAGGCTCATCACGTTGTCCCTTTAGTTTCAGTAACTAAGAAAGCATCTGCTGGCGTTTCGGACCAGGTAGTTCAGAGGCCAGTCTTCTGCTGTTGATTTAAGTCAGAGTCACTAGTCACTCCTGTTTTTCGCAAGTAATTTTGCTTAATAATTGGGTGGATAAAAGGATTGAAACCTTGGAAAGGGTAAATTAAGCTTTTAATGGACAAGCTACTTTGTGTGCTCATTTGGAACTGGGTTGTTTTGTTGTTGACTTTTAGGAGTTCTTTGTGTATTATGGATCTAAGTCCCTGATGAGGCATAAATGATTTGCAAATATATTCTGCTGTCCCATCAGCTGCCTTTAAACTCTTCAGATATTCTTCTCTGAGACACAGAAGTAACATGTGTTACTTTGAAGATAAACAAATGGGGGCCTTTCTTGAAAATAAAGTTCATTGGTGAAGTAGAATTTTCTTATTAGTTAGCCTCATAATGCATTAAAAAATGAAGATCAGACTTTTAAACCACATAGTCCACAAATTAGCAAATTAGTGTATAATACTGGGAAAATAATACTCATTGTTCAGTGAATAACAACAGCAAAATTTACTTCCATCTTTATTAATATGTGTAATACCGGCACTGATTTTTTCTTAATGTTTCCAGATTTAATGTTGCCATTTTACTCTGGAATCTGGCTAAAATGAATAACCCCTTTGGAGAACAACAGAAGTCATCTTTGCTTTGCCATCTTTCACCACTTTCAGATGGGCTCCCTTGGGAATTCCCTCCAAACAAAGAGTTCTGCCAAATCAGGGCACAGTGTATTAAAACCTCATCTTTTAATTACAGAAATGTTGAAGAAATAGTTGCTCAGGTAGCACAGATTGGCTCTTCAGCTGCTCTTTTATGGAGCTATTAACTCAGAGACAGCATTACTTAAACGTAATTTTTATTATTACAATTAAAGACTGATTTGATTTTATGAGATCATGCATTTTTATTTTATGGAAGTTTTACAGTTAAATTCAATTTAAAAGATTATATTTAAAGTAAAATATAAGCAAGTACAGTATTATATTATACATCTTTTGCAAATCTGATATTAAAACTTCCAGGCAGCTGATTACTTTGGTAGCATCAAATGTTTCCTGATATAACTACGTAATAGCCAAAGAAAAGCATCTTGGTTTATTCTGTTTGTGAAATGCCAAGTAATTGTTCACTTATTAAATATGTCAGATCTAATTAAGTTTATTGCCAGACATACAAGTCGCTTTCCTTTCTGCTGATTATCAGAGGAACGGGCTTCTTTGGATCAAAGCGATCTTTTGTTGGTACTGTATTGTTTGTGTGACGCAAAGTTGTAAAAATGGAGACCAGCACTCAGAAAGCCAGCTTCTGGTCTTAACTTTTCACAAAGGGAGGAAGTTGAGAGAGCTGAGTGAGGCGTGTGTGTGTGCAGCTGAGATGCACACGGCTGTCACGTGGCCTCGAAGGCCAGCTTGTGACTTTCAAGTTTCCCTGTGATTTTTGAAGGGCTTTGTTTCTGATGGAGGAAAAGAATGTAAGAGTATTTGCACTAAACAGATTAAGCTGCTGGTAAACATGTCCCCTTTAAATGAACTGATGTGGAGACAAAGAAAGCGCTTTGTCGTTGTCAGCTGGGTTTGTGTGAAGTCACAGGGACAGACGAGAGAAGCGGTGGGCCTCTTCAGATCCCTAAATCAGAAAATCTGTGAAACGAGTCAAGACCGAGTTAGACTCTACTTCCCACTTATTTTGGCTAAAAACTTGCTCTTCCTCTCTCACTTGCACTTCTTGGGAGGGAAACCTGGTTTTTCCAAGGCAGAGTTAGCAGAGGCGCACATATTACTTGGGAATGGGAGTGCTTTTCAGGGTCTGAGCACTTGCGATGAATCGGTCCTGCATGGTGAGGGGCTGGTGGCGCATCGGGGGCCCACCCCCTGGCTGGTGATGGCTGTAATCTCACTGTCAGCACGGATGAGCAGAGGAAGCTTGTCCTGCTCATGGTCTGGGGCTCATAAGGGGGTTGATGGGCCAATGCGGGCGCTGGTGGGGGATGATGGTGGCTGATAGGGGAGTTTATGGGGCAGTGATGGGAGCTGATGGGAGTGCTGGTGGGGACTGATGAGGGGCTGGTGGGGGCTGGTTCGGGGAGCTGATGGGGGAACTGATAGGGGACTGATGGGGGCTGATGGGGCCCCTGAAAGAGGCCATCCTTTTTTGAGGGGCTGTGCTGTGCAAACTTGTGGGATCTTAGTTCCCCAACCAGGTATTGAATGTGGACCATGGGGGTGAAAACACCCACCTGGACCTCACAGAGATGTGAGCCAGCCTGGCTGGAAGCATGTGATGTGGACACAGAGCTTCTTTCCCATTCAGTGGGATGTGTTTTCATTGTTTTTGGTTTGTTTCTTTTTAAGGAAGTTACCTCAGGTAGTAAAGTTGGGGATTTGGGGTGTTAGCTGTCAAAAGCTGGGGTTCACCAAAGAGTTCAGAGTAACGACCAGGGGGATGTCCTGATGTCCAGATGTCCAACAGGTCTTTAGCATCTCTCATGGGGACCTCGGACAAGGTGCCCTGAGGTGCTGAGTCACTCGGGATGGACACTTGCGCTGGGGCTGCTGCCCCTGAAGGTGGCCAGGCCCTTGGGGGTGGAGCCGGGTCTCTGGGTGGGTGTGGGTGGAGGCTACCAGCTCTAGACAACGCATGTGGCCTCTGGAAGCCCTGTGTGTGAGGCCCTGGCGCCAGACACTATTGTGGATTCTGGGGACGTGTGACCTCAGACTCCTTGGCCTTGGAATGGACGTGTCCATGCCGGAGTCACAGGGTGGCTGTGAGCGTGATGCCAGGTCCCAGTGTGTCCACAGGCCTGGCCCTAGGGTGCTGGGGGGCTTTGTCCCTCCATTTACTGGGGCTGGCCTCCTGTAAGCCGAGTCCAGAGCTGAGGCCTCTCCCCTCTCACTCTTGACCCACTGGAGCAGAGCAGCTGCCAGGCACGGCTTATCACGGCTCTGCAGTGTCCTGACTGCTGACCCTTGACCCGACCACAGCTTCAGACCGGTCACCTCCCAGGGTGACCGCGACCCATCTCGGCAACCTCAGGCTACTGAGGCCCAAGGAAGGTCTCAGAGGTCAGGGCACTGAACATCTCCACCTGCACCTGGGCGAGGCTGTGGTGGCTAGTAAGTGACTCCCGGGGTCAGAGGTCAGGGGTCAGGGTCAGGGCCACCAGTGCTGGTCGCATCACCTCGGCTTCATCTTGGACTCACAGAAAAGCTTCCTTTCTGTGACTTGGGTGTGACCACGTGACTTGGTGGTAACGACGGACTTTGAACAGAAGTGATGGGTTTGCTTCCCATCTGGCCATGAAACCCAGGGGCCATCGCCTCACCTCTCTCTCTGGCCACTGACGCTGCCATGTGAGAGATCCCAGCACCACAGACTGAAGACCAAGAGCCGGCTGGCCTTGGAGGCAGCTTCAGAAATGCTGGGGACTGCTTGTTACAGACGCTGGTGTTGTCTTAGTAAATAGAGGGTCTTGTTAGCAGTTGGGGGGGACCACCATCTGTCCAGTCCTGAACCAGAGAGCCGGTGACCACACATCTCCTCCACTCATTCATGTCCGGGTCACATCCAAAGCCAGTGCATTTGTTTTTCTCAGGCTTTTATTTTGAGATGATTTTAGAGTTAGAGCCGAGTTGCTAAATACCACAGACTTGTGTGTATCTTTCACCAGGTCCCCTCTAATGTGGACACAGAACCGTCCTGTAATCATCAAAGTGGAGAAAAACACCTAAGAAATCACCACGGGCACAGCTGTGTTAGCCCAGCTGCAGACGCTGCTGGCTGTCACTGGCTTGGATGTAGTGGGCACAAGGTATGAGGCTCGTGCATGGCTCAGATTCTAGGAGCAGAACATGGTCCTCACGCTGGGAGACAGCTGCCCGCCCTCTGTGCCTCCAGCCCTGCGGCAGAGCTGCAGACCCCTCCTCGTGCTGCCGCGGTCTGTGAGCCAGAGGCGCTGGAGATGTGAGCCTCATCTGCCCCCAGGATGGTCGCACTGAGCTCGCCACAAAGTGGGTGGTCGGTGCGGACCTCGCAGAAGTCAAAGAAGCAAAGGAATGAAATCTTCTGTAGGAATTAAAGTGTTTATAGAAATTTAGAGTTTTCCATAAACATGTAAACACAAGTGTGTTGACGCAGACTTACTGGGTACAGCAGCCCTGTTGCTTCTCCTGGGGCGGGTCATAGAGCTTTATGGGCAATAAATCTCACAGCCGCATGCCCCTCGGCCTTGCTTACTCCGCCACTGCACCGGATAAACCATGAGTCGGCCTGGAGTCGGGCCAAGCTAGGCATCCCCTCCCTTGGTGTGGCCTCTCCTCTTCCATCGTGCGGAAGGGTCAGGTGCCCCCCCGCTCCCTGCATGTGCTGGGTGAGTTCTGCTCCACTGCTGTGGCTGCCCACATCTGTGTGTCCATGCGGAAGGCTGTACCCATGGGGTGGGTCCTTTGGGGTTGAGGGTGGGAATCTTCCCCAGACCCAGTGCAGGGTCTGCTGGGAAGACACGTGGGGGGAGAGCTGTGCTCTGCAGTTTGCTGGGCCTGGAAGTGATGGGGGGGGGGAAGGACAGGGCAGGTGCAGACACACAGCAGGGCCTTTGTCCGACAGCTGCGTGTGGGGCCCATGGATTAGTCAGCTCGTGCAGCTGTAACAAAACACATGGACTGGCTGGCTCAGCCCCAGGAGTGTGTCCTCTCACAGTCGGGAGGCTGGAGGCCCAAGCTCAAGGGGCCAGCACGTTGGGTTTCTCCAAAGGCCTCTCCTTGGCTTTTTGCTGGGTCTTGTGGCCTCTTCTCTTGTCAGATTCCTGGGGTTTCTTCCTGGTCTCCTGTTGGATCAGGGCCCTACCCTCGTAACCTCATTTAGCCTGAATTCTTCTCCTAAGGCCCCATCTCTGAAAACTGTCACATTTGGGGTTAGGGCTTCAACATAAGAATTTTGTGGCTGATGACAGCCCATTGTGACTATAGCGATCTGGAGATTTGACGTGTAGCCTGGTTAGGTAGCGCTAGTGGTAAAGAAGGAGGCTTCCCTGGTAGCTCAGCTGGTAAAGAGTCCGCCTGCGATGCAGGAGACCCCAGTTCTATTCCTGCGTTGGGAAGATCCACTGGAGAAGGGATAGGCTACCCACTCGAGTGTTCTTGGGCTTTCTTGGTGGCTCAGATGGTAAAGAATCCGTCCACAGTGTGGGAGAGCTGGGTTTGATCCTTGGGTTGGGAAGATCCCCTGGAGAAGGGAAAGGGTACCCACTCCAGTATTCTTGCCTGGAGAATCCCCAGGACAGAGGAGCCTGACGGGCTGCAGTCCATGGGGTTGCAAAGAATCAGACATGACTGAAGTGACTTAGCACACTCAAGCATGCCCTGGTTATGATTAGTTTAAAATATTATTAAGAGCTGAAGCTCTTGCTTGCTGTAGAGATCCTTTGTTCCTGAGGACCTGGGTGTGAGAGGCAGAGGCAGTGATGCGTGTCTGAAACACGTGCACACCCCACAGAAACCTGGCCCTGGGGTCATGCTCTTAGTGTTTCCACGTGTGTATGGACCCAGCCCACCAGAAAGGGAAGTGCGTGTGCCCACTGAATCTGCCCAACCGGGCGAGTCACCGTGGACAGTTCCTGCTTAACCTCGGTTTTGACCCAGAGTTTCCTGTCAGCTGGTTATTAATTACACCTGCTTTCACAAAGATTAAGATCAGTTAGTGAAACTCCTGGCCGTTATTGGACTCAAATAACCTAGCTTGGCCCTTTGGTTCCACAGATATTTATCGAGAGCTTCTTATGTTACAGTTGGTATCGGGGATACAGAATTGAAGAAGACAGGCCTTATTTTCAGGACAAGAGAGAGACAAGGAAGGAGAAGATGGTGTCATATAAGAAGCATTTTAGAGACGTGGATGTAGACACAGGGTGTGATCCACGCCCTCAGTGAAGGGTGTTTGGCTCATCCTGGGCTGAGGATGGGGGTGGGTGGAGAAGAATTCCAGTTCTGCTAATGGGCTGTAATCTAATTAAAGTAACCTGGAAGCATAATTCCTAAATATTCCTTTAAAACACAGAGTCACACTGCTACCGAATAAACCATTCAGCGGGTAGAAGATAGTTCCGGTGTTTGATTCCGATTCAGTGTGTTCAGATGTTATATTGAATAGTATACATAGAAAATCAGAAGAAGCTACAGGTGAATATTAGAATCAGTGGGTAAAGTTTTCAGGGTTAATACTGCCACTTCTATACGCTGTCATTAGATAATTAGAAACAAAATCTTAATAAATTACTTGTAGCATCACCAAGATGAAATGGCTGACGGTAAATCACTGACAGAGCGCAGGGTCTCCACACTGAAACGTATAAAACTCAGCTGAAATAAATCAAAGATCCTTCTCTGTGAAGAGACTTGCTGTATCGATGCGCTAGAAAACACTTTTTTGTAAAAATGCTGTCATTACAAATACATCTGTAGATTCAGCGGAGCTCCAGTAAAAACTGTGCAGTGTTTTATGGAGACTGATAGGCTGATTAAAGAGTGCGTGTGGAGATGAACGCGGCCAAGAGGAGTGAAGGCAGTTTTGGAGCAGTTCCATCGCTTGGGGCTGTGTCTCGTCGCTGCGAGCGGCCGCCTCTCTCGCCGCGGCGCGCAGGCCTCTCGTTGCGGCAGCTTCTTTCGTTGTGGAGCAGGGCTCTAGAGCTCAGCCTCGGTGGCTGTGACACGCCGCTCCTCCTGGGCCAGGATCAGACCCAAGTCTACTGCTTCGGCAGGCGGATTCTTTACCACTGAGCCACCAGGGAAGCCGGGAGGCAATTTTAGAGAAAGAAAATAGGTGGGGAATAGCCTCTTTGTGAACATCCAGCATCGTCAACGAAGGCCTGAGCTGTAGAACAGCATCTTGCCTCACAGCTTTCCGTGTTGTGACCCTCTATTTCCTTGTGTGTCAGTCAGCTCAGCCTGACGTGACTGAGTACCGCTGGCTGGGAGGCGCCGTCAGCAGGCGTCTGCATCTCCCGGTTCTGGGTGCTGGACCTCTGAGCCCAGGCTGCCAGCGAGGTCGGGCTCTGGGGAAGGCCGCCCTTGCCTGGGTTGCAGAGGCCGCCGCCTCTCTGTGACCCCTGTGGGTCTTCCCTCAGTGAGGGTGGGGGAGCTCTCTGGCATCTGCTCCTGTGAGGACACTAATCTTGTTGGACTGGGGGTCCTTCCCTTGTGACCTCACTTAACCTTTATTTCCTTCGAGGCCTCATATCCAGATACGGCCACGCTGAGGATCAGGTCTTCAGCCTGGAAGTCCTCTGGGACACAGACGTTCACCCCACGCCAGTGTCCTCTCCTCAAGATTTACAAGCTTAGGCTGGACTCTTGGTCATTAATTTGTGACTTTTGCTCCTCCGTGCACATGAGGTGAATGTTTTCCTTCAGGTGCCACGGGAGCCGCTTCCAAGGTTTATATCCGTTCCTCTGCATTTGGTTCTGGATCTGCCGTTTCTTTTCAGAGTGACCCTGCCGGCCCAGGTGCATCTCCCTCCTCCCCTCAGCTGCAAGGGCAGCACTGCAGAGGTCAAATCTTGGGCTCTACTGCTGGGTGTGAATGACTCTACGGCCGCACTGCTGGGCTCCAGTACCAGCTGTTTTATTTATTGGCTCTGTGACAGCAGGAAATTACGTAATTCCTCCGCGACGCAGTCTTCTGAACTGGTCTGGGTGTGGGGTGTGTGTGTGTATGTGAGAGTGTGTGTATGTATAGTATGTGTATATGGTGTGTGTGGTGTATATGTGAGAATTTGTATATGGTGTGCATGTGTGTGTGGTGTGTGTATATGGTATGTGTGAGTATGTGAGAGTGTGTATATGGTGTGTCTGTATATGGTGTGTGGTGTGTATGTGAGAATGTGTGTGTATGGTGTGTGTACATGGTGTGTGTGAGTGTGTGTATGTGAGTGTGTGTGTATGGTGTGTGTATATGGTATATGTGAGTATGTATATGTGAGAGTGTGTCTGTATGAGTGTGTGTGTATGTGCAAGTGTATGTATATGGTATGTGTGAGTATGTATGTATATGGTGTGTGTGTGTGTATGTGAGAGTTTGTGTATGGTGTGTGTGGTGGTTAGTGAGAGTGTGTGTGGTGTGTATATGGTATGTGTGTGTATGTGAGAGTGTATGTATATGGTGTGTGTGTGTAGGTGTGTATATGGTGTGTGGTGTGTTTGTGAGAGTTTGTGTATGGTGTGTGTGGTAGTTATGTGAGAGTGTGTGTGGTGTGTATATGGTATGTGTGTGTATGTGAGAGTGTATGTATATGGTGTGTGTGTGTAGGTGTGTATATGGTGTGTGGTGTGTATGTGAGAGTTTGTGTATGGTGTGTGTATATGGTGTGTATAGTGGTTATGTGAGAGTGTGTGTGGTGTGTATATGGTATGTGTGTGTATGTGAGAGTGTATATATATGGTGTGTGGTGTGTATGTGAGAGTTTGTGTATGGTGTGTGTGGTAGTTATGTGAGAGTGTGTGTGGTGTGTATATGGTATGTGTGTGTATGTGAGAGTGTATGTATATGGTGTGTGTGTGTAGGTGTGTATATGGTGTGTGGTGTGTATGTGAGAGTTTGTGTATGGTGTGTGTATATGGTGTGTATAGTGGTTATGTGAGAGTGTGTGTGGTGTGTGTGTGGGTGCGTGACCTCCCTCTGGCCCAGACCGTCTGCCTCTTGGCTCCTTGGGGGGCTGGATGCAGGCGCGGGGGCTCTGGCCGGCGTGTGAAGGGGTCTCTGCCTGGAGTCCTGGCCTCCTCCAGGCGCTCACGCTCACGCCCCACCCTCCTGTGCTGCCGGCTGGCCGTCCGTCTCTTGCGGATGACCTTGCCTCTCCAGACCCTGTGGGGACAGCCGGCATCCTTGCCCTGCGTCTGTCCTCGGTGCCTTTGGTGGTTCTGCGTTCATCCCTTGCAGGGCCCACGCTCCCACTCCAGACTCAGGCCGCATGCTCAGAAGCTGAGGGCCTGGCAGCCCTGTCTCCAGTTCCCAGGGCCTCGGGGCACCAAAGTCCTGCTGGCAACATCCTTCTCTTTTTACTCTTAGCTTCCGGTGTTTTCTGTTCTTTCTGTTGCACTCGGCTATGTAGTTTTTTGAATGCTGTATTTTAAACTAGTTCTCTGTGTGATGTAGTGGGAGTTGTCCTGTTTTCATTAGTTCTGGCCCCCAAATCCCTGGAAGTAGGCCTCATCAGGGTACCATTTTTGTTTTACTAAGTAAGTGACACCGCTTCAACTGGCCTGGAGTGAGTGAGGCCACATGAACAGTTCCTGAAGTTCGTTTAGTCTATACTTTCCCCCGGAGAAGCATCAGCACCCCTCTTCCTTACTCAGGTGTGACTTCCCACCTCCGGATGCACCACTTCCAACAGACACCTCGTCTTACTCAAAACTAGAAGTCAAGATGATCGTGGTTTCCCCCTGACTGGGCAGTGCGGGGGCCATCCTGTTTGTGGACTTTGTCCACAGTAGCTTTTCACATATAAAGCTTGTCTAATGGTCTAATAACCCCAGTGTCTGCACCCTGGAACCCTCCTCATACCAGCCCTCTGCTTTCTTCCACATGTTGGTTGAAAGACCAAGTATTTTTTTGCAGCCTAAGTAGGTTCATAAGACATCTCAGGGATTCTTTGGGAGGAAGTGGGTACATATAGCATATATATAGAGTGTATATAGTATATATAGAGTGTAATGGGACACCTAAAATTGTTCAGATTCTCTTCTGTTTTGTTGAATTTCATAAAACTCTTAAATTATAACTATGAAGCAAGTATCTTGCACTTTTGGCCAACTGCCTAGGGTTGTTTTAAGTTGGATCTTATAAATATTCCATGAAGTCCTCGGTAACGGGACTGCTTTCTCCTGGCAGTCAGCCTGGGTGGATGGCATCTGAAACATTTATGCCATCTCTGCAAAACTTGACAAAAACATTTTAGGCATTAGTAGTTGTGTTAATAAATTACTCAGCACTAAGACCATGTATTATTTAAGGAAATTCTTGGAACCGATTACTCTTCTGCTTTACTTGTGACACTTGGCAGACCATTGAGAGCTACAAAGACCAGTCTAGCTCTGTCCCTCAGAAGGGAGCATGGAAGGAATACCCAGCGCAACAGCTCTGCGCTGTCTTCCCAGTGAGGAGAGGAACCGATAGAACAAGGTCACTGCTTTTGTTTGAGGAGCTCATTACATCCTGACAGTCATATTGAGCATTTGGAGTTAGATGCCCTTGTGTGCGTGTTCCAGGCAGGACCGACTCCACACACCAGGGCAGGGTGCGTTCATGCTGTGAATAAGATTATTATCTTCATATAGCATTTAAACTCTTTTATAAAAGACTGAAGTATAGCTGATTTACAGTGTTCCGTTTCAGGTGTACAGTGCAGTGACCCAATGATGCATATACACATTCTCTTAATATACATTTTCATTTATATGATCCAGTTTCCGACATATTTTTATATATGTGTATTCTTCTCAGATTCTTTCCCCTTCTAGGTTGTTACACAATATTGAGTATAGCTCCCTGCGCTATACTAGGTCCTTGTTGGTTGACTGTTTTGTGTATAGGCTTGTGTATATGTTAATCCCAAACTCCTAGTTTATCCCTCCCCTTTCCCTTTCTTCTTTGCTAACTGTAAGTTTGTTTTCTGTTTTATGCCTGTGAATTTCTTTCTTAAGCTCCCCCTCCTTTTTTTTTAAATAGTGGGAAAATTAACATCCTCAGATACAAAATATTCTGTATTTTAATACATTGGAAGATATAAAAAGCCATTAGAATGTTAATTTATGCTTCCAGATTAATTCTTTTGGGAAAACTTTAAAATAAGGAACATCCTGCCATTCGAGGGCATTTCTTATAACTCTGTAGCTTTATTGTTAATTCTGAAAATTTTGTCTCTTAAACTATCTTTTTTCCCCCTTTTTAAAAGAAAAATTCAGGCTTCTGGTTTGTATAAAAGATCCTGCTACCCAAGCACGTGTAACCATGTCTGTGCTGTCCGCTGGCCCCGGGAAGCGTGCGGCAGGCTTTGGAGTGCTGGTCTGCACATGGCCTGGGAGAGCCCGGCGGCCTGCAGGGCGCGGCCAGGTGTGGGCGTCCGGAGCCACACTCTGTGCCTCAGCTTATTGTAGTGTGTGTCGTGAGTCTTGGAGCTCCGTATTTTTATAGTTTCCTCCTCACCTTCCTTCAAACTCGTGGGCTACTTTGGCTGAATTGAAGAGTAGCTTGTGACTGCAACATAAAAGATGCTAAAGCCCGTTCAGCTGGGTTGAGTGCTGTGCAATGGAGACAAAATACAAGAGTGGATTGATGCAGAGCCTGAAAAAGTCGCTGGCCCACAGTGATGGCTGTTTTCACATGCTCATCAGAACTCATGGTTATGTTCATTGGTTCACTTTATAATGGGCGTGAATATATTTAGTTGTGATTTAGGGTCCAGTATTTATGAGTGGGCTTCCCAGGTGGCGCAGTGGTGAGGAATCGGCCTGCCAGTGAAGGAGACACAGAGGCATGGTTCAAGCCCAGGGTTGAGAAGATCCCCTGGAGTGGGAGTGGTAAATGGCAACCCACCCCAGTATTGCCTAGACAATTCCATGGACAGAGAAGCCGGCTGGGGTGCAGTCCAGGGGGTCACAAGGAGTTGGATGTGACTGAGAAGCATGGCATGGCATGGAGTCCAGTGATTTATTTTATATATTGAGATTCCATGTGCCTTTTTCTCCAGAAAGGGGCCCTGTTACTAAAGATATTTGAAAACTCTGATATGGTGGTGAGAGCACCGGGTGAGCTCAGATCTGAGTTGAATTCGACCCTGAAAGGTACTAGATTTGTGTCAAGTGCCAAGTTACCTGATTTCTCTGAGACTCTGTTTCTCTGTGGATTAAATATGGACGGTACCTATACCATAGCTCTATCATGAGGAGTAAATGAAGGGATGTGTGTAGTGCGTCCATCGAATACAGTGCAGAGTATAGTCACAAATGGTGCCTGTGGTCTCAGTACTGTGGTGGTGCCACGGGATTCTTTAAACCAGCAAAACCAAGGATCAAGCACTCAGGACAAATGAGCGGAGAAGCCTCTTCATCAGGAAACACGGAGTTAGTTAAAACTTAAGTGAGTTTAGAAGTGAAGAGAGGTAGCGAATCTGGTGTGGAATGGGCTATTTTTATGTACATTGTGTTGGCTTTCAAATTATAAAACAATGTTAATGAAGGCATTGTTAGTCATGTTAATAGTGGAGATTTATCTGACCGTATTTTGTGTTGTCTGGATGCACAGTCATGTACAGTATAGAATTGCAGAGTATACTTGTGTACATTTAGTAGCTATTGTATTATTTTTATCAATTTAGAATTCAAGAATTGTGACTTTGGAAAGACCGTTAGCCATTACAGTAAGTCCCCTACATACAAATGAGTTTCATTCTGGGAGCATGTTCCTAATAAGTCCAGTTTGTTCGTAAATCCAACAAGGTTAGCCTAGGTGCCCAACCAACGTAATCAGCTATGTAGTACCATATTGTAATAGGTTTATAATACTTTTCACACAAATAATACATAAAAAAACAAAAAACATTTTAACTCTTACAGTACCTTGAAAAGTACAGCAGTGCTTATTTAACTTACATGCAGAGTACATCATGAGAAACACTGGACTGGATGAAACACAAGCTGGAATCAAGATTGCTGGGATAAATACCAATAACCTCAGATATGCAGATGACACCGCCNAAAGTACAGCAGTGCTTATTTAACTTACATGCAGAGTACATCATGAGAAACACTGGACTGGATGAAACACAAGCTGGAATCAAGATTGCTGGGATAAATACCAATAACCTCAGATATGCAGATGACACTGCCTTTATGGCAAGAAAGTGAGGAGAAACTAAAGACTCTCTTGATGAAGATGAAAGAGGAAAGTAAAAAAGTTGGCTTACAACTCAACATTAAAAAAACTAAGATTGTGGCATCTGGTCCCATCACTTCATGGTAAATAGATGGGGAAACAATGGAAACAGTGACAGACTATTTTCTTGGGCTCCAAAATCAATGCAGATGGTGACTGCAGCCATGAAATTAAAAGATACTTGCTCCTTGGAGGAAAAGCTATGATAAACCTAGACAGTATATTAAAAAGCAGAGATATTACTTTGCCAACAATGGTCCATATAGTCAAAGCTATGGTTTTTCCAGTGGTCATGTACAGATGTGGGAGTTGGACCATAAAGAAAGCTGAGTGCCAAAGAACTGATGCTTTTGACCTGTGGTGTTGGAGAAGACTCTTGAGAGTCTCTTGGACTGCAAGGAGATCCAACCAGTCCATCCTGAAGGAAATCAGTCCTGAATATTCTTTGGAAGGACTGATGCTGAAGCTGAAGCTCCAGTAATTGACCACCTGATGCCAAGAGCTGACTCATTGGAAAAGACCCTGATGCTGGGAGGGATTGGGGGCAGGAGGAGAAGGGGACGACAGAGGATGAGATGGCTGGATGGCATCACCGACTCTGTGGACATGGGTTTGAGTGAACTCCGGGAGATGGTGAACAACAGGGAAGCCTGGCGTGCTGCTGTCCAGGGGGTTGTAAAGAGTCGGACACGACTGAGCGACTGAAAGCAACAGCGCAACCACCACACAGCAGCTGGCACGCAGGGCTGGCCGCAAGTGAACAGGCAGCAGGAGCCGCTGACTGGAGGAGGGCGGGGAGGTGGAGACGGCAGAGCTGAAGGGCCATCAGCAGGAGGAGACAGAGGGCAGGCTGCAGTTCCTCTCACGCCTGTTGTTGATGGAGCACGTGTTTGCATCTCTGAAAGTTCGAAACTTGAAGTTTCGTATGTAGGGGACTACTGTGTTTAGACTATGTCAGCTCACTTTAAAGATGATTGAAGTGAGGCTGGAGGAGTGAAGAAACTGATGTAGACTGCTTGTTAGCAGATCAGCAGGAGGTGAGACCCGGAGCCTGGATTTGCTGATGCTCGGGCTGGCGTCCGTGTCTCTGCCCTGGGACCACTCCAGGCTGGGCTGCTGGGAATGTCTGCTCCAGACATCCAGCCGCATCTTCGGGCTGGGTGCCACAGAGCATGCAGCTTGAGTGTCGGTACTTCTGGAAGGGGAGGTAGGATCCCTCAGATGGGATTCCTTTGAAGGCTTTGCTTAACAGGGCATACAGTTCTCTGTTGGGGTTAGATCGTGGTTCTTTGGTTTTAATTGATGGTCTATGATCAAAATATTGTATGGTCCCACTTTCTGTCCTCTCTTAGCACATCAGTTATACCAACTTCTAAATTTTTCGTTAGTGACTCCTGGACAGTATGCAACATATGTGTGCAGCTAATCTAGGTTCACTTCCAGCTGCCTTTTCACTAGGCATCCCAGCCCCCTGATGCCCCCGCCCACCCGCTTCTAACACTGATGCCACTCACTGCCTGCACCCCAGGACTGTAATCGCCTGCTGCGTCCTTACTGTGATGCCTTCCCACAGACACTTGTCTGTGACGTGAATTAAGAATCAGGATAAAATTATTGTACTTTTTTCATTTGTTCCTTCTCTGATGCTTTGCCCCTCTGTAAGTAGAGCTGTGATTTGCTCCTGACCTCTGCCATGTTCCTCAGGCGAGAGAGGAAGGCAGGGTGGGCTGGACAGTGATCCAGGTCGGATGAGTCTTTCCCCACTGAGTAGACCTTTGTGACAGCGATTGCCCTGGGTATCTTTACAAAATGATTCTTTTCCCTTTCTCTCTGCCAAAAACAGAGGAGGATTTTTCTTGGCTGTTCACCTGAGAATCTGGGGGTGTTCCTAGAGGTTTAGTGTGACTGTGTGGGGTCCCCCTGAGACTGTGACCCCAGGAACCTCTCCAGCGTGTCCACCCATGACCCCAGCACCGACGCCACCGATCCCAAGTCCCCGCCGGTTGCGGCCGCACTGCTTCTGTCTCAGGTGAGGTCTCTCCGTGACTGTCTGCCTTTTCTGTCTCCAGTTCCCTGGGCAGTTGTTTGCCCTGTGACCTCAGTTTCTGATGGATCCAAAAAAGGTAACTGATTTTCCATTCAGTAAACTTTTTCTTTGTTGTCAGGACAGGAGGAGCAACTTCTAAGCTCTTTACATGTTGGGATAATAGCAATGACTGAATTTTTATTAACATTCTTTATAACAGTTGGACATAAAGGAATTGTTTTAAAGTCCTTTATCTTTGTCTGTTGCTTAATACATTTAGATAATTTTCCTATTAAAATATCTTACAAGATTTGAAACCAGGAAGTTTGTTTAGGATATTCTGAATATTACCATTTTAATATTCTTTTTATTATTTTTATTATTTTGCAAAAAAGGGATTAATGTTATTTTTCTACAGAATACTAGCCAGTGAAATTGAACCAGTGAAGTTGCTCAGTCGCGTCTGACTCTTTGCTATCCCTTGGACTGTAGCCTACCAGGCTCCTCCATCCATGGAATTTTCCAGGCAAGAATACTAGAGTGGGTAGCCTTTTCTTTCTCCAGGGGATCTTCCTGACCCAAGGATCGAACCCAGGTCTCCCACATTGCAGGCAGATGCATTACCGTCTGAGCCCAGTTCTGGAAACATCACTTAAGAATGTAATCTGCACGATCCGGCTTTGAGCACGGAGATGTGTATTATAGCTCTGTGTGTGCAGTGTCTGTTGAGGTTGGTATCTAAACCATTCGTCGCTTATCTTACCCTGTCTACTCTGTAAATTGCCTTGTGATGTGGTGACGTTCTGTCTGCCCAGCCAGATCTGTAGCTCCCTGGGTACAGGGATGCTGTGTTATATTTCTCTAAACGCCCACCCCTGGCTGAAATGTGGCACACTTGTCAGCACGGATTAGCATGCTGGGCACTGGGCAGTGACATGAGGAGCAGGAAGAAGTGGTCCCAACCTGTGGGGTCTGGGTTCCAGTCTAGAAGACAGCGACCCTGGGAAGACTGTGCAGATGGTTTTAGCTGAGTTGAGATAGGCACTGTGAAGGAGAATACCATTTGCAGAGTCGTGCAACGCAGGGTGACTTAACTGTCGTAGGTGCACAGGATTGGTTGGTTTATGCTGAGTAAGCTGTGTCTGAGGACATTTTTGCTTGTGGAGGAGGCACAACTTTCAAATTCATCCACGATTCAGGTGACATTTTTCAGAAACAAAGCCCCCACCCCTTCCCATAGGACGCTGTGTCAGCAGACCTTGATGTCACCAAGGCGCTACTGCGGAACTTGACCTTCACTTTGTAAACTCCATCAGGGTCTCACTGCTGGCTCAGTGTGGTTTCTCTTAGTGTTTTAGGGACTATGTGGTTGGATTCCATTTATGCTTCCGAAAATCCATAGTCCTGGTGACTCACCCCCGGAAGCAGAAGTGAGCGCTCAGCCCAGGCGTGACTGAGTGTGGTTGCGACCCCGTGGTTTGTCCTGTGGCTGCTGTTATTTGTGTTTCACTGCAAATGTTCCAGACTGAAGAGAAACAGACCTGGAGATTTCGAAAAGTCAAAAGAAAAAATCATGACATTTTACTTGATTGTATTTCTGATTTTCAAAATTGTGCATAAAAATGGACATGACCGTTGTGCATTTTGACCGTTGTGCATTTTGACTGTTAACTGTGCATTTTGATGTTTCTTACACCAGTGATCAGACTTGCTGAAAGAGGAGTTTATAAAAGCTGGGGAGCAGTTGCTGGAGGGGGCAGGTGGTTTCTTGATGCTGAGATGGTGAAGGGAAGATCTCTTGGCTCTGGGGTGTTGCCTGTGTCTGGGGTGCAGAGTCTCTCGGGGCCAGGTGTCCCCCACCCAGCCCACACCGTGCAGGGGCTTCCCTGTCATGGCGTCCACACAGGGATCAGCTGTGGCTGCTTACCCTGTAACTCACTCATTGGATCGAAACCTCTTAGTGGTGGAGTTACATCTTCCTCGTGCACCCTTGTATCTCAGCACAACGCTGGTGACCTGGCAGGTCTCTAGAAATATTTGTTGCATGAATCAAATAGTGTTTAACAGCTATTATATACCCACTGTATATTCAGCAGTAAGGATCAGTTCAGTGCAGGCACTCAGTCGTGTCCGACTCTTTGCGACCCCACGGACTGCAGCACACCAGGCCTTCCTGTCCATCACCAACTCCCGGAGCCTGCTCAAACTCATGTCCATTGAGTAGGTGATGCCATCCAACCATCTCATCCTCTGTCGAACCCTTCTCCTCCCACCTTCAATCTTTCCCAGCATCAGGGTCTTTTCCAGTGAGTTAGTTCTTCACATCAGGTGGCCGAAGGATTGGAGTTTCAGCTTCAGCCTCAGTCCTTCCAGTGAATACTCTGGACTGATTTCCTTTAGGGTTGACTCATTTGATCTCCTTGCAATAAGAATAATGAAAAATAAACTTTAGCTTAACCATTTCATTGGCAGAGACAAAATAAAATACATGAGACAGTGATGCAAGAGTACGACTCTGTACTTAAGGAAATCCCAACTATATGCAGATGGTAAGTTCAGCAAGATTTCAGAGAAGAAGCTGAACGTGCATCCTTGTGGTCCAGGGCTGTCTCATGGAGAAGGAGCCTGAAAACAGCCTAGGGTGAGGTGGTGAAACCACGTTGGCCGACGTGTGTGCAGCCCTGAGCGTTTGAATTCTAACGTATGAAACTTCTGGGGTCCAAGTTGATGAGAGCTGATATGTATGATATCTGTAGGGACAGGGGAATGCTCGTATGAAGGAATTGGGAAAAAGTGACGAGGAACAGAAAGAAACAAACTGGGGGGTATGGGAGCCGTCAGTCAGAACAAACTGCTGAATACCTTTTCCCTGGACCGATAGGGCCCGAGTCCCGGCGGTTGGTTATTCATTTGTGGAAAGTGTTCTGCTCTTGCTTCGTGGGAGACCAGATCCACGGTGACAGTGGCGTGTGTTTGGCTCCTTATGGAAGATAGGGATAGTCAGCCCAGAGCCTTCCTTTGTAAGTAATTTTAATGAAGAGAGGCTTGTAAAGATCCAGCTCTGCTCCTTGGACAGAGCTGGGAGGTTGCTTTGCATCCTGAGATTCCGCAAAGCCCAGTGGCCGTTCGCTTGTCAGAGCCCTCACCTCTCCAGTCGCTTGCTGAGTCGCCTCCTTGTTTGCCTGCCTGTTCAGTCATTGCCGACTCTTGTCGACCCCGTGGACTGTAGCCTGCCAGGCTCCTGTGTCCATGGGTTTATCCTGGCTACAGTACTGGAGTGGGTTACCTTTTCCTTCTCCAGGGGATCTTCCCAACCCAGGGATCGAACCCGCATCTCCTGTATCTCCTGCATCGGCAGGTGGGTTCTTTATCACTGAGTCACCTGGGAATCTGCCTCCTCGATTACATAACTGCTTTTCTTTCTTTCTTTTTTTTTTTAAAATCTGAGGTTTCGTTGTTTTTCACGTTCCTTTAGTTTTTTTCTTTCTCCCTTACAATGTGACTTCTTGTATATGTTCTAAATTGCCTAGAATTGAATGCTCTGGAAAGACTATTTGATAAAAAATGAAATAAACAGGACTTCTCCAGTGGTGTAGCGGATAAGAATCTGCCAGTGTTCAGTCCCTGGTCTGGGAGGATCCCACATGCCTCGGAGCGACTAAGCCTGCGCCCCACAACTGCTGAAGCCCCCGCGCCTGGAGCCTGTGCTCCCGCAAGGAAGGTCCCTGCAGTGAGGAGCCCAAGCGCTGAAACAGAGTGGCCCCTGCCTGCGGCAGCCGGCACGGCCAAGTGCAACCGTGAAGGCCCAGCACGGCCGAAAGTAAATACAGTGAGAAAAAGAACTGACCATCTTAAAAAATGACACAAAGCCCCCAAAGCTGAGCACTGGACACCTCCTCGTTTCTCAGCCCTCTGCGGCTTTACCCCCGTTTCCTTTCTCCAGACCTAAGCAGCTGTGTGAAACTTCCTCAGCAGCACGGTTGCTCATTACAGCCACGCTGAGTGGTGGTTTTATACTCCGATAGATTCCTTAATAGTAATTACATTGAACATGCTGTGTAATTTGATGTTTATTTGCCAGGCAACTTTTGTATTTCATTGAAACGATGTGACTTACACAGCAAAGGTAATTATCTTATGATTATGAGGCTTTGACCCTGAACTGGGCCTTAATAATTACTTGCAGTTTCTGATGTAATTAAATCATGAGCCAGATCTTGCCTAGCCTGCAGGCAACTAACAGCAGGCACATAAGGAATGAACCGCAGGGGCATGGCGATAAAACCCTGCGCGCGGCTCTGGTAGCCGCGTGTGAGCAGAGCTATTCCCGTGACCCTCGCTGGCTGCCGCGCCGTGACCGGCGATCACTCTGCTGCGTGCTCTGAGTGTTTTGAATCTGCCCACGTCTGTTTGGAGCTCATGGAAGGTCAGCAGCACATGAGGGATGGGCCTTAGCCATGGACCTGACATCCAGACAGGACCGCCATGTCTCCCCATGGATTGCTCAGGACTGGACATGACCCCGCTTTGGACAGTGACACTTGGAATTTGCTGGGGGCTGTGGGGCAAGCTCTTCCTCTCCTAAGACTCAAGGAAAATCTCGCCTCCTGTGGTGGCATCTTCCGAAGGGGGAAGTACGGAGCCCAGGTCACTGTGGGGACCCACCTCAGCCTGAAGCCGAGCCCAGGGGTGCTGCCTCGTGGGAGGGAGGCCATCGGGGCCCCGATGCTGCCACTGGGCCCTCAGATGGGCCTTTGGAGCCCAGCTGACTGTGGCAGGCTGAGTTTGTTCCGTGGAGGCGAAGGTGCAGTTGCTGATGCTGGTGACGTGTGGCCGTTTCTCCGGCAGCTTCCCGGGGTAGAAACATCCCTTCCGTTCTCCATCCTCTGCTGCCTCTGCTGCCTGCTGAGTGATTTCCAGCCGGGCCCACCTTCCCCTGAACTGTGAGTGGAAAGAGGCCCACACCACTGACAGCCGTCAAATCAAGTGCCCTTGGAGGGCCACCTCCAGAGAGGCGGTTCCGGTGAATCCCAGCGGCGCCCAGGCAGAGCGAGTGTGTGGGTGTGTGTGCTGGCGTGTGTGGAGTTGGTTACTCTTGGTAGCCATCCTAGTGGGGCTTTCTTGTTTCATCACGCACCCAGAGTTTCTGATTTAAAAAATTCACATGGGCTAGAAAACATTATAAACGTCAGGATTTTCTTTAGGAAATTCCTCCTTCGTCTTCAAGGATATATTACATTCTCTGTTTTGCTAGCTCCCAGTTTGGTATGGGGCAAACTTGTTTATTTTTATTAACAAAGTTTGGCCCTTTTCACATTTTTAGTGTGTCTTCATTTTAAACCTTGATTCAGCTAGCAGCTTCATGGATACCTTGTTTGTATTTTCTGGTCTTTCCAATTGTTTACACTGAAGGAGTCTGGACACCCCCCTCCACCCGGCATCCATGTGTTTGTAATTACTTATGGTTAGTTTATGTTTCCAAATTTAAGAAAACACTTAACGGTGGCCCATCTATTTGATTAGGTATATCCTCGTGATTATAATATTGCTTCAGAGATTAATTTACAAAACATACAATTGACGCTTTTAATTAATAGCCTGCCACGGAGCAGAGTTCAGTGATGTAACCTAGTGGTCCAGACCTACAATTTATGAACTATTAGTTAGCCATTAACTCATATGCTCACACGACCTGTTGATCCATCAGCTGATGGAGAGTAGAGACCTGAGTGATCCTAAAAGATATTTTACAGAACTTTCAAAAAATTTCCAGGAAAAAGTTGATCCTTGGATGAAAAAGAGTAGAAAAAAAGTTCATTAATTTCCAAGGCGATTCCTGCCCTCCACCACAAAACAGGCATGTAGTCATTTGAGTAGCGCTGTACTTAAAAAATTATTTCCCTAACAGCACAGCTGAAGTGACATGACTGACTATTTTTAATTCTTAAAAAAAGAAAGGGGGATCAAAACTGATTTTTGCAAATCTTTGGAGTGCGTGATGTGAGGCCTCAGTTTTAATTTGGCTTCATTTACTAAGTGCTTCATTACCTCATCCTTTGGTTTTAACTATGGATTTTCTATAAATCTTCGTACAGCTAAACATGATAAACTGCTTAACACACCACGGAACAAGGCAGTGCTTATTAGCACTTGAGAAGTTATTGATTGCTTGTCTTGATTAATCTTTTATGGGTCTCTGCTGTATTAATCCAGAGAGAAAGCCCACTTCTGCTGCAGTGGGCCTCATTCATACCTTCTACTTCAATTACAAGATTTTTGCTCCTTACAGCTATTCGTCTAGTTATGACTTTCCCAGCACAAACTCTTTTGGTCTCTATTTGTCAACAGTGAGCAATTAAAAATTAAATAGGTTTTCTGTTATGTGTCAGCCTAGGTGGGGTGGGGGGGTACTTTGGGCAAGAATGGATACATGTACACGTATGGCTGAGTCCCTTCTGCTGTTCACCGGAAACTGTCACAGCGCACTTCACTGGCTGTACCCTGAAACAAAATAAAAAGTTAAAAAAAGATAAATTGATTTTCAAGATGTGCCAATAAGATGAAAAGTGGGACCCAGATGTGTTTTATACACTTTAAAACAAATTGGGATTTTAATTCATGTTTCAAAATAAAGTTTCCTTTCCTCCATTATGTAAATTTAAAAAACATGCACCCTTCTGTGCGTATGCAGCTTCTCAGTGTGTAAGCTGGGAAGTCAGGAGTTGTTAAGCGAACAGCCAGTGGTACATTTGTCCTGATGTTCTCTGCCAGTCGGCCCTGGAAGCTTCTGAAGCAGAGAGATCTCGCCTTGCGGGACTGAGTCGAGGGTGAGGGGGTGCCGGGTGTGGGGTGCAGGGTCCCTGGTCCAGAGTGGCCGGGGGTGTGGGTGCAGGATCCTGGTAGGGGCAGGGCAGCCTGGGTCCACGCTTGAGGCCACACCTGCCAAGCTCCTGTTCCCAGACTGCAGGGGGGCTGCTGCACCCCTACTTCCAGGCCACCATTGCCTGAGGAACAGCTGGAGCCCGGACATGTTAGCTATCCCACCCAGGGCTGGGGTGTCATTCCTCAGAGCAAAGCGTCCTCCACTTTTCCCAACAGAGCTGTTCCCTGAGTCCCTGTCAGCTGCCTGAGAGCTAGTCTACCACAGGCAACACACGGTTATTTGCGTCAGCCTCAGAGCTGGCTGGTCAGTCAGCTAACACTGTCCGCCAGGACGCTGTGGCCAGAGGTGGAGAAGGACGGAGGAGAAGGAGCAGAGGGACCCGCTGGGGAGGAGGCCGAGCGCAGAGCTGAGGGCACGCAGAGCCTGCCAGGGCCCCTGCGGTTGGTGCCCACACAGCCCGGGGGAGGTGCCACGCGGGTGTGGTTGCGCGTCCCCAGGCTCTCGGAGCAGCACTCGGTGTCAGCGTCCTGTCCAGTTCTTTCTGAGCTCGTTCCCACTGCCCGTGGGACCACATACGCTGCAGAAGGGTCGTCGTGAGGGAAATTTTCAGGCAACTGTGTTTGCTGACTGCTGTGTCGTGTCATGGGTCTGAAACTCCTTCTGTCTCTGTGTTGTCCTTGACCCATCCGGGCAAGATGGGACGTGGATGCTCCCCCATCCCAGGAACAGCGAGCTAGCCTAGCAAATGGATTTTAGGCTGGAGATGCAAGTCACTGTGTGTTCACGGCTCAGCTCCAGAGGCATGTTTCCAGCTGACTTTAGTTCTGTTGGCCTCCTTGAGGTCGTCAGTTCTGGGAATGAGTCGCCATGTGTCAGTGACTGGGCGGATTCACTGAGAGTTAACCAGGAATGGTCGTTCATTTTTAACCCTTAACTGAAATCAGAAAATCGGCTCCATCCTTTACCAGCTTTCTGAACTCGGGCAAATCACTTAATTTCCTTTGTTCATCCTGCTAATCTGTGCTTCTGAATGTTCTTGCAAGGATTACAGTAGGAAAAGCGTGCCCCTGCAAACAGGAGATACTAGGAAGGGGAAGTGTGCCCTGGCACACGGGAGATGCTCAGAGAGAGAGAGAGAGAGAAGTGTGCCCCCCACACAGGAAAGGATCAGAAAGTGTGCCCCTGCAAACAGGAGATACTCAGAGAAGTATGCCCCGCATACAGGATATCCTCGGGAAGTGGCAGCTTGATTTGAGTGAGCTGAAGTGTTAGTGAGCGTTTTGATGTGATGCAATGAAAATAGCTGAATCCTTCAATAATGATGTTGACATAGCTCTATCTGTGTGCCAGGGATGGGGTCGGTGAAGATGAAGTTCCCACACTCTGGGAGCCCGTGTTCTACAGGCAGTCTTTTCCTGAGTGCTGGTTTCAAGACTGATTTCCCTTCTTCCGCATCAGAACGGTAGACTCTGGAGCTGAAGGCCGAATCCAGGGTGGTGGGTCGACTGTGACACTGAGGTTTCTCTTCTCAGTTAAGTGCTGGGTCTCTTTCTGAGGAGGTGATAGAGGTGGTGAAGGCAAAGTCTGGGAGTTCGATGGGGGATGGGGGAGGTCAGATTAACCTTCCTGCTTCTGGCATGTTCTGGCTCCTCCAGCTTGCAATTGTCAGGATGCCGAGGTGCCAAGTTTGGGGTCAGGTGTCTTGAAACCCATCCTTCCCTTTCTTCCCTCAGCATATGGCTGTGTGCCGGGGGTACCCACACCCCTGTACAGCTCAAGCCCCAAGAGAAAACAGATGAATATGTGTTTACATTTGTTTGCAGTGACAAGTGAAGTCAGGAGAACATGTAGCCGAGGGCGACCAGGGCCTCCTTAAGCTGGCCACTCAGGGAAGGTCTTTCTGAAGAGGTGACTATTTTTTTAAATAAAAGTTTTTAATTTAAAAAAGAAGAAACAGTTTTATCAGACGTAACAATGATTCATATCCTTGGTATATGAAGAGTGTCTTAAAATCAGAGAAAGTTTCTAAATTAGAAAGGCACCAAACCGCAGTGTCTGAGTGGGGAGGGGTGAGTGGCATTCAGGGCTGCCCGCGCTGTGCGGCGAGGGCTGAGGCTGCCTCAGCAGAACCCCTGCTGTCAAGGACATGGCCCTCAAGTCCAGTGCTGGTCCCGTGACCTTTCAGAAGAGGTGGCCTGGATGCTGGCTCCGGAGGATGGGAGCCCCAGCCGTGAGGGCAGTCACCATCTCTCCCCAGTAGCAGGGCCTTCCTGGCCCCTGCACGCATCTCATGCCTGTCTGCAGGGTCCCGTTCCTGCCATTCCCACTGTCTGAAGAGTTTTCTCTTCCACTGTGCTTCCCAGTTAAATCCTGCCTGGAGGGACAGGGGTTTAGGATGAGTCCTCAAATCAGCATCTTTAAAGGTTACTTGTGTCCTGGCTTCCATGAGTAGCGTTCGTGGCTTGGATGTTATTTTACCCCAGTCATTCTTAGACCCACCTGTATTTCCTGCTCTCACTGCTCTCCACGGCAGTGACATGAGTCAGTGGTCACCTGTGAGGCTCCTGGAGCCCACCGGAGGGAGGCGCCCCGACTGCGGCCCCATCCCGGGAGGAGAGAGCGCCGGGCGTGAAGATGCTCCATGAACTTGGAGGGCACGAACACCCCATTTTCTGAGACAGATGGGTATGTCTGGACCAGCCTGGCTAGTTCCTTCTTCCCGGTTCTGATCAGTCATCCTGAGAGCCTCTTGGAATGACTGAGTTCCTGATGAATCTCCCACGATGGTTGTGCATGTGAATAACAAGATCGTGGCTGTGTAGCTGCTCACCCCTGTGGAATGAGAGGTGGTCAGGACTCCACAGGAGGTGGGGCCAGCAGCGTCCCCGCCCGGGGCCCGCACCGTCACCGTCTTAGGGTGACTGAGGCAGTACAGGCTCATGGCCACTGTGAGGCGACCGGTGAATCTCTCCACCTCATAGCAGGTGTCAGCATAAGGCCTGCGTCCAAAGCTTGGGGAGTGTGAGGGGAAACTACCGGGATAGACACGTTTTGGGGGCGTTCCCTTGACCTCTGAGCCAGCCCCCTTTCTCTGCGGCCCTCACCTGTCCAGTGCGCTTGGATGCAGACGTGTTTGTTTGACGTGCTCCGGCCACCCCAGCCTGGCGGGGTAGGACCAGGGTGGATGCTGGCCTGGGCCCTGCCATCAGGGTCTCCAGGAGATCTGAAGTTGGAGTCCCCCGCCCCTTAAGCAGTCACCCGTCTGCGTCCGTCTGGACGCATTCGAGGTTCTTCCGAGCTGTGGGGTAGCTGAGAAGAGAAGGTCCCAGAAAGACAGGACAGGGGGCCAGAGCAGGCGAGTGGCTGCGCTTCCCTCCTGCCACGGTTTCTCTGTCTGCCAGCGCTGTGGGAAAGGTCACCACTGGAACAGAGCCTGCCGTTTCCGTAAGAAAGGCCTTGTGCTGGCTGGAGAGGGGTGTTGTGGCTGCACTTCCCTCCTGCCACGGTTTCTCTGTCCGCAGCGCTGTGGGAAAGCTCACCTGGAACGGAACCTGCCGTCTCCCTAAGAAAGGCCTTCTGCTGGCAGGGGTGTTGCCTGTGGATGCGGTAGATTAGTTTCCGTGCAAGGGCAGCCCACCAGCTTTGGTTGGGCTTAATGTTTTCCCATCTTCTAATGGACAGTAATTGGAGTGGATTTATTATCTGAGTTACCCCTTCATTCAGGGTATCACTTAGAAAGATGGGATCGTAAAACGAGATGCTCCCACCAGAAAGTGCCTGTGAGGAGCAGGTGAGGGGGACAGCCGGGTTCCTGGGCCTGGCACTCTCCTTGTAGAGTGGAAAGTAGTTCTTCAGATTTGGAAAATTTATGATATCATAAATGGGATTTAATATCTTTCTTTACCCAATTTAGCAAAAATTGTCAGAAAAAAAATCTGATTTTACGGCCAGTTTCAGATGTTGGTGCCTCTGCTCGTGAATGAATCCTGGGCAGGGCCACCTGCAGAGCTGGCCTTGGACCTTCCTCCTGTTCTGGCCGAGTCACCCTGGTCCCCTCTGTCCCTCCCCTGGCCTAGCATCTCCGAGAGCCCACCAGGCCTGGGTTCAGGCCCGCCCCAGCTCTTGTGTCCACACACCCGCCCCCCTGCCCCCCAAAGCTGTCCCTTGAGAGGCTGGGGTGGGCCCGGTGCTGCTCGCCTGCTGCAGCTCTAGCTTCCTGAGCGCCCCCCGCCCCCAGGTTCCTGGTGCTGGAGGAAAAGGCCTGGAGCATCACTCCATGGTAATTCCCTGTGAAACAGCAGGAAGCGTTCCCCGGGCTGGGCTTCCTGGGTGGCTCAGATGGTGAAGAATCTGCCTGCCAATGCAGGAGACATGGGTTCGACCCCTAGGTCAGGAAGATCCCCTGGAGGAGGCAATGGCAACCCACTCCAGTGTTCTCGCCTGGAGAATCCCATGGACAGAGGAGCCTGGCGGGCTGCCGTCCATGGGATTGCAGAGTCTGACGTGACTGAGCACACACATATTCGTGTTACCCTGGCTTTTCGGGCAGCGTGGATGAGCGTGGACGGAGCGTGTGCTTCATTGGTGGTGAACCCCAGGGACCTGACAGTTAGATGACAGGAGCTCCCATCTCTGGGAGCCTGCCGTCCGGGGAGATGGAGAGCAGTGTCCCGATCAAGGCGCTGGGGAGGAGCTGGGGCCACCCACGGTAGAGGGCCTGCAGAGTGACTCCCAGTGGCCTGGGGTGGGCTGGAGTAGGCTGGGACCGAGGGGAAGCGAGGCCACCAGGTCTCAGAGCTGAGTGAGCTTGTGAGGTGGGCTCGGGGTCTCAGGGAGGGCGTGGTGCTCAGTCCCCTCGCCCTAAAGGGCCACCTTCCCGGACACGCGGCTCTGCGACTGGTCCAGCTCATGACGGGTGCTGGACTTCCTGTGCGGCACAGCAGTAAAGAACCCGCCTGCTAGTGCGGGAGACCTGGGTTCCATCCCCGGGTTGGGAGGATCCCCTGGAGAAGGGCGTGGCAACCCATTCTAGTATTCTTGCCTGGAGAACCCCATGGGCAGAGGAGCCTGGGGGGCTAGGTCCACGGGGTTGTAGAGAACTGGACAAGACTAATCAACTAAGCAACAACAGTGTGTCTGGTGCTGGGTCCTCATTCTCAGCGGGTTATAGTTCCCGACGGGCAGCAAGCTGGCTGTGTCCTGGAGCCGGGCAAGGCCCACCTGGCCAGCTCTCTGTCTCCCTGTAGGACGCAGCCCCCTGCCCTCTGGGACCCTCCATGCCACCCAGTAAGGTGGCCCTCTTTGGACCCACGCATCCACCCGTGGCTTCCTTTTGGTCCAATTGGAGAAATGACAACCTTAATTATTTTCGGGAGTACTTTATTTTATCTGAGCTCCCAAGATGAAAAATGATAAAACTGGTGCTTGAACACATGCCTCGAGCCAAGTTACGCTGCCTCCATAGTCGCCTGTTTGCATTTTACCGCAGACCCTGGACGGATGCTCGACATAGGTGCTGTCACTTTTGGCTGCAGGGAAGAAAAGTCACATGATCCAGGAAACGTCATGTCCCGCTGGGCACCTGCTTAACTTTATCCCCAAGTTTAGTGATCACAGGCAGAACTTTGATCATCAAGGGAACAGGCTCTGAAGAACTTGAGTGCTTTCATGAGATAACCATCACGCCAAGGTTTTGCTTCCTTCTGTGCTCTGTAGAATTCCCTCCTTCCCTCCCTCCCTCCCTCCCTCCCTTCTTGCCTTCCCCCCTTTCTCTCCCCCTCCTTCCATCGGTGGGCTTGGGCGTTGTCACTGCCTGAACACCTGCCTGCCGGGGGGTGCGTCCTTACCAGCTCTGATACCACGGCTTGTGCATCGGGCAGCGGGCCAGCCTGGGTTAGGTCAGCGTGAGAGGGAGGCCGGTGTTCTCAGTGCCTGAGTCCCCAGCTGCTGTGTCAGTGTGGTCACAAAAGGATGCATAGGGACAGGCGGTGGTCCTTCTGCTCAATTTAACTTGCTTTACGACACTGGTTTTATAAGGGGTTGATGGTGGAAAGGCAAGGACTCAAGTGTATCTTTAAATCTAGGGCTGAACCCTAGATCAAAAATTTATGTACGATCAGTGTCGAAATACTCAACAGAGACAACTTTAGATGAGAAAAGAAAAATCACTCAGATCTTACTCTCTGTTAATAATCATAATTAGCATTTTGGTTAAAAAACCCTTCCAGATTAATTTTTGGCCATGAAAATATACAGAGGTGCGCTCAAGGAAACCACAACTTATTTTTTACCAGGTATGTTATTTTATAACCTTTCACATATATCTTTTGAATGTATTTTGAATTCAGTAAATACAGGTAATCATCATCACCATAGAAATTTCATTTCATTGTCAGAATGTAATGGATTTACACTAATTTAACAACATTGTTTTCGTATTAGTTAATTTAATTGTATAGTTTGTCATTCAGTTTGTTTCCAATTTCTGTTTTTGCAAATATGAGCAGCCTGATGATGGATAATCTCAAATGCTCTTGCTTGTCCACTGCTGGGGTTAGTAGACTGAAGGCTTTGCGGAACATCCCTGCTTTTCATCCGAGTGAGAAGGTGTACATGTTAAAAAAAATTGACGTATGTTGTTGAATTTCCCCCCAGACAGCTTGTGTCAATTTTTGCTTCTTCCAACAACATACAAGAATGCCTATTTCTTCAAATTCTTTCCCACCTTAGGTATTATTTTATAAAATAAAAATTTTATAGGAAGGTTTTAAATTACAAAATCAGTTTCTTTTTTGCATCTCTCTACATTTTGAATTTCTTAAGTTGGCTATTTGTGTGCTCCTTGAAATGCGCTTGTTAGATTGTTGTCGTACAGTAGTTCCTCATATTTCCCTCTCCTCTTTTTGAAATCTGTAAGATTTCTTCCGGAATCTCCTTTTTTTTTTATTCCTGATGTGGGAAATTTGTGTTTCTTCTATTTCTTCCTACAATGTATTACTGTTACTTGTCATTCAAAAAGCAAATTGGTTTTTCTCTAATGGTTAGTTAGATTTACTTTTATTTCAGCTCTTGCCTTTATTATGTTCTTCCTTCTGTTTCCTTTAGGTTTTATTTGATTCATACCCATTGATCACCCAAAGTAATTTACTTTCTGATTATGTCATTCAGTTCAGTCCAGTCACTCAGTCGTGTTTGACTCTTTCTGACCCCATGAACCACAGCACGCCAGGCCTCCCTGTCCATCACCAGCTCCCGGAGTTTACCCAAACCCATGTCCATCGAGTCGGTGATGCCATCCAACCATCACATCCTCAGTCGTCCCCTTCTCCTCCTGCCCACAATCCCTCCCAGCATCAGGGTCTTTTCCAATGAGTCAGCTCTTCGCATCAGGTGGCCAAAGTATTGGAGTTTCAGCTTCAACATCAGTCCTTCCAGTGAACACCCAGGACTGATCTCCTTTAGGATGGACTAGTTGGATCTCCTTGCTGTCCAAGGGACTCTTAAGAGTCTTCTCCAACATCACAGTTCAAAAGCATCAATTCTTCAGCGCTTAGCTTTCTTTATAGTCCAACTCTCACATCCGTACATAACCACTGGAAAAACCATACCCTTGACTATACGGACTTTTGTTGACAAAGTAATGTCTCTGTTTTTTAATATGCTGTCTAAGTTGACCATAACTTTCCTTCCAAGGAGTAAGCATCTTTTAATTTCATGGCTCCAATCACCATCTGAAGTGATTTTGGAGCCCCCCAAAATAAAGTCTGACACTGTTTCCCCATCTATTTGCCATGAAGTGATGGGACCAGATGCCATGATCTTCATTTTCTGAATGTTGAGCTTTAAGCCACCTTTTTCACTCTCCTTTTTCACTTTCATCAAGAGGCTTTTTAATTCCTCTTCACTTTGTGCCATAAGGGTGGTGTCATCTGCATATCTGAGGTTATTGATATTTCTCCCGGCAATCTTGATTCCAGCTTGTGCTTCATCCAGCCCAGAGTTTCTCATGATGTACTCTGCATATAAGCTAAATGAGCAGGGTGACAATATACAGCCTTGACGTACTCCTTTTCCTATTTGGAACCAGTGTGTTGTTCCATGTCCAGTTCTAACTGTTGCTTCCTGACCTGCATATAGGTTTCTCAGGAGGCAGGTCCGGTGGTCTGGTATTCCCATCTCTTTCAGAATTTTCCACAGTTTATTGTGATCCATACAGTCAAAGGCTTTGGCATAGTCAATAAAGCAGAATTAGATGTTTTTCTGGAATTCTCTTGCTTTTTCCATGATCCAGCAGATGTTGGCAATTTGATCTCTGGTTCCTCTGCCTTTTCTAAATCCAGCTTGAACATCTGGAAGTTCATGGTTCACATGTTGGTGAAGTGGCTGCACGGTGCAGGAGTGGCTGAGATGAGGAACCCCACGTCCAAGGTCAGGAGCGGCGGCCGAGAGGAACACACTGGTCATAGCAAACACCCTCTTCCAACAACACAAGGGAAGACTCTATACATGGACATCACCAGATGGTCAACACCAAAATCAGATTGATTATATTCCTTTCAGCCAAAGATGGAGATTATGTCACAGTATGACTTTATAAGACATGCGGATTGTAAGACGGTCAGAGGAAATGCAAGCTCACCTGCATGTGCTCTGCTCGGCGACGGCAGATGTCAGCATTCGGTAGTCAGGCTCATGGAATTTTAAGCAAGTGGAACTGTTTCGTGCAGAATTCAGTTACTTCTGTCATTTCTCACATCCGTATCCTTCTGAAGTCCTCTCTGGGTCCTCCTACGACAATATTATTAAAAACACGGTGTGTATAATTTCATAATGCTCTCCATGCTACTTAATAATAGTTAGCACATATTTTGACATATGTGCTTTTCTGTTCATTGTTTTAAATAAATTTATACTGCATTTCCCTGTATCTTGATTTTTTAAAAATACTTATATGTATTTTGTATAATAAATGCATGATAACTAATCAGATAATAAACCCAGTAATCCTGCCCGGTCCACTGGTAGAGCCTGCCTCATTGTTTTCTATGGATTCTGTGGTGGTGCACCACTGTTTCTGTACCTGGAGCCACTTTTATTTTGTTCTCAATTTTTTTGGCCACTGAAAGCTTGTTTTTGTTTCTTAGTTGCTAAGTTGTGTCCAGCTCTTTCTGACCCCATGGACTGGAGCCTGCCAAGCTCCTCTGTCCATGGGATCCTCCAGGCAAGAATGCTGGAGTGGGTTGCCACTTCCTCCTTGAGGGGATCTTCCCCACCCAGGGATGGAGCCCACGTCTCCTGTGTCTGCGGTGCTGCAGGTGGATTCTTTACTCACCGAGCCACCTGTGAAGCCTAGATCAGGAGCCCACAAAGTTCCTGAAACCGGTTTGTCCCGGTGGCAGGAGAGGTAAGAGCAGCAGAAGACCCAGGCTGTGGGTCTGGAGGC
Organism: Redunca redunca; assembly: GCA_006410935.1. Lineage (NCBI taxonomy): Eukaryota > Metazoa > Chordata > Mammalia > Artiodactyla > Bovidae > Redunca > Redunca redunca. The sequence goes on along the minus strand of SJYQ01010219.1, from coordinate 227,026 downwards.
GCCAATACCCCGGTGGGGCTGGCCCAGCACCGCTCTCCTCGGGCACCTGCCTCCCTGGGAAGGGGTGTACTCTGCAGGGTCGAGAACCGGCCCTGAGGTGCTCTGGGTCAGCTGGCAGCCTGTCCTCACCCTCCTTGTTTTGGAGAGGTTGGAAAGCTCAAGCTGCATTTTTGAGAGCCTCGGGTAAGGGGTGTGACTGTGAGACCAAGTCTGGGTGACCAAGGTTGCAGAAGTAAGAGTGTCCCCTGCCCGGACCGTCCCTGCCTTCCTGACGAGACAGCCACAGCCCTAGATGCAGAGACTGTCTACAGTGTGTCCTGCAGAGCTGGCTGGCCAGCCAGGCCCTTGGGTGACATCATGCCGTAGTCTTCCACCCAGTGATTGTGTCTGGGTTGTGAAATGAGAGAAAAATAAGCTCCCATCTTACGTATCTCACTGCATTTCAGGTCTCCTTGGCCATACTCTCATTAGAAGTTTGAACTTCTAGGTGGGTTTCTGCTGCAAAAACAAAAACCCCAAATCTGTGTATTGACTAAGGGGTCAGGATGAAGAGCAGACTCTGTAGGCTGTGAATGTGGTGCCTTTGCTAGGCTGTGGCATCCGTAGGCTGTGAATGTGGTGCCCTTGCTAGGCCGTGGGGTCCGTAGGCTGTGAATGTGGTGCCCTTGCTAGACCGTGGGGTCCGTAGGCTGTGAATGTGGTGCCCTTGCTAGGCCGTGGGGTCCGTAGGCTGTGAATGTGGTGCCCTTGCTAGGCTGTGGGGTCCGCAGGCTGTGAATGTGGTGCCCTTGCTAGGCCGTGGGGTCCGTAGGCTGTGAATGTGGTGCCCTTGCTAGGCCGTGGGGTCCGTAGGCTGTGAATGTGGTGCCCTTGCTAGGCCGTGGGGAGACACATCACTGCTCGCGATGGCCTGGTGCCCGGGAGGCACACTGGCCCTGGGGCCTGTGGCTCTCGGGAGAGCTGTCTGGGTGAGAGCTGCTGCTTCCTCTCTGGCCCCAGCGCTCAGCGAGGGACTGGCTGATGTGTGAGGGTTAAAAGACAAGGAGATCTTTTAAAATCTGCCTTGTCAGCCTTTGAGAATGGGAAGGTGGTTCTCAATCTTCTTTATCTTGGTTTTGCAGGTTTCGGAAGTCTTCTTTCGGGCCGTGACTCGTTTACCCTCTGGTCGTGCTGCAGACTCTGCCCAGTGAGCTCAGTGCCTCCTGGGGACCCCCGTGCCCCACCCCGATCTGTCCTGCTTGGAAGGTGCGCAGCTTCTCAGCTCTGTGGCTTGGCAATGACTTCCATTGGTTTTAGGGAATTTGGAGTCCTTATCTCCTCCAGCTGTCTTTCGCCTGCAGTGACTCCCATTTCTTCTTGGAACTCCAACTCCAAGAAGAAATTTAGATGTTAACGTTATGTGGGATCTCCCAATCTGTTCCACTCTCTCGCTCTCTTTTCTTGTTATGCTCTGGTTGGGAGACTTTCTTTTTATCCTGCTTGGTGCGTGAATCTTTCCTTCCATTAAATGCTATCTCCCATTGAACCCGTCTTTGCAGTTCTAATTTCAGTTACTGTATTTTTCAGTTCTAACATTTCCATTCGGTCCTTTTTAACAAGTGTCAGTTCTCTGATGAGGTTATGCTTTATTCATCATCTCCTCCATCATTTCCCTGAGCATATTCACGACCCTTGTATGTCCCTTATCTGATGACTTCAGTGTTTCCATCACATGTGGGTCACTTCCTGTCGGCGTGTTTTTCCTTGATTTGGGGTCAGATGGCTCTGTCTCTTAAAATGTGAGTCACTGTTTTCCTGAACGTTGTGTATGAACGACTGTAAAATTTGTGATGTCCTCTTGTCCAAGGCAGGGTTTACACTGCTTATGCTGGAAGGGTGTGCGACGGCCTTCATCCATTGGTGGCCTGAGCTGCCGCGAGGCTGGGCTGGGAGGCTCTCGTCTGCCCCTCTCCCCGCGTTGGTAACCGGGGTCCCCCGCCCTGCCCCACCTCCAGTCCCGATTTCTTTGAATTTGGCTGCACTTTGATCATTGTGTCCTGGGGTCTCTTTCTGGCTGCATGCTGCCTGCCCTCATAGTCTCACACCAGCGGACCTCTGGAGGAAGAGACTGGCATGCTGTGGCCGGTCTCGTCCTTGCCCTCTTACTGGGGCCCTGGGCCCTCGTGCCTCCAGCTTCTGCTGCTCCATCCTTTCAAGACAGTCGCCACCTCGGTGGGTGTCTGCCTCCTAGCTGAGGCCTTGCACGGGCTCTTTGTTTAGGTCCAGAACCTCTCTGGTACCAGAGCCAGCCTGTGCCTTGGTGGGAGACGCTGCTGACGTCAGCTCAGCCCTGCTGTGGCCTCCCTGCCCCACGACCTTGTCCCCTGAGTCCTGGTTCCCTCAGAGGCGCTCCAGCGCTTCCAAACAGGACAGGACTTTTGTTTTCCCCCGATTTTGTGTGTGTTCTTGGTGAGAACACTGGTTGTCTGTAAGCTCTTTCATCATAGCTGGGACGGAAGCCTGCCTTAGGTTTTATCTTTTTCTGGGTGGGGGTGTCAGGTTAAGGAAGTTCCTTTCTATTTCTACACGGTTTAAACACATGAATGATTGCTAACTTTATAAAATGGTTTTTCTGAATCCATTGAGGTGACTCCGTGGCTTTTCTTCCCTAATCTGTTGGGTTAATTGGTAGATGCCCTGACTAGATATTTTGATGCCGAGTCATTTAAAATTCTTAAAGCTCAATCCTACTCTTCCACGATAGCTTTATCTTTATACGCTGCTGATTGGCTAACATTTTATTTGGGATTTTTGCGTTTATGATCAAAAGGAGGGATGGGGTGGGCTGGCCTCTGGCATCGCCATTAGTGTTCTGTAGACCTTGCACTGTGGATCATGCGCTTTGTGCCCACCTTGCCCGGTGTGACCCTTGCTACTGTGTCATCTCAGGGATGCCGACAGTCGGCTCCCAGGGAGCCCCTGGCTTCCTCTCGGCTCTACGTCCATGTGTCGAGCTGGTTCATAGAGCCATGCAGCCAGCTTTGAGCTGGAGCCTGTCTGTTTTCCTGCTTGGGAGACGTTGTCCATGGTGTTGGTTGTCGGGGCTGAGGCTCCTTAAGAGCTGGCTCTTTTCCGAGCCCTCCACTGGGTATCTGTTTCTGGTTTCAGGTTTTGTTTGGAGGCACTGGGAACACGGAGGGCGGTTCCAGGACTGAGTAAGGGACACTCCGATGCTGCCTTGAGGGCCCTGAGTGTAAACTGCAGGCTTTCTGTCACGGCAGCCCTCGACTGTGTGCCTCCACGAGGGGCTCTGGGGCTCTGGGGCTCTGCAGTCAGCCCGCCCCACTGGATAACGGTGTCCCTCCCCAGCAGCCCCGCCCCGTGTCGTCTGTAAGTGCGCCTCGCTGCGCGCGGGATGGCAGTTACAGCACGGGCACGTGCCAGGGGCCACAGTGGCGCCCACACTCTGCGCCTCCTGCCCCCATCCGTCCGCTTCACCACAGGTCAGCGTTGCCGTTCCCAGCCCCCTTCCCGGGGACAGTATGTATTTTGTTTGTTCCTGCTCAGCTGACACTTAAATGTTTTAGATTGTTTCTAGGCCCCAGGAGCGCATTGACTCAGGCCTGTGCTCTGACAGTAGTAGGCCCTTCAAGCCACTTGTGGAATGTGTCTGATATGGACTAAGTGAGCGTCTAGTTCACGAAGATGTGCTGGGATAAAATGCTGCGGCGCGGGGAAAGAAAGGGCTCCTTTAGTCGAGTAAACTGAAAGTCATCTTCAGTTCAGTCCAGTCGCTCAGTCGTGTCTGACTCTTTGCGACCCCATGAATCGCAGCACGCCAGGCCTCCCTGTCCATCACCATCTCCCGGAGTTCACTCAGACTCACGTCCATCAAGACAGTGATGCCACCCAGCCATCTCATCCTGGGTCGTCCCCTTCTCCTCCTGCCCCCAATCCCTCCCAGCATCAGAGTCTTTTCCAATGAGTCAACTCTTCGCATGAGGTGGCCAAAGTACTGGAGTTTCAGCTTCAGCATCATTCCTTCCAAAGAAATCCCAGGGCTGATCTCCTTCAGAATGGACTGGTTGGATCTCCTTGCAGTCCAAGGGACTCTCAAGAGTCTTCTCCAACACCACAGTTCAAACGCATCAATTCTGCGGTGCTCAGCCTTCTTCACAGTCCAACTCTCACATCCATACATGACCACAGGAAAAACCATAACCTTGACTAGACGGACCTTAGTTGGCAAAGTAATTTCTCTGCTTTTGAATATGCTATCTAGGTTGGTTGTAACTTTCCTTCCAAGGAGTAAGTGTCTTTTAATTTCATGGCTGCAGTCACCATCTGCAGTGATTTTGCATCCAGGTTATTGACTAAACTCTTCCCAAATCTCTCACATGTATGTCCTTATTCCTAAATTCTTTATAAAAAGGAAGTTCTTCACTTTTTGACTCAGATTACAAACCCGCTTTGCTCTTCATTTCCGTTTTGAGTATGTGTTTCGGAAGCGCAGTTGCACGAAGCTCAAATTGACGATCTGCGTGTTTTCTAGGATCCTGTGTAGTGAGAAGTGGTGTCCACGTGCCACACAGGCGCCCACGTCGCCTGGGCAGTGAGTGTACGTGGACCTGAGTTCAGGGTGCTAAGGGGTTGTTGCACCAGGTCCGTGATCCTGGCCTCCCACCCTGTCTTGTTCAGAGGTGTTCGCAACAGGTACTTAGTAAGTGAAGTGAATGGGTCCAGCATTTGGGCAGGAGCATTGGCTGTCAGGAAAGTCAGCATCGTGGGCTGAAATCCCTGTCTTCCATGCACTTGTCCTGGTGTGCATTGGCTTGATCCTGGCCTCCCACCCCGTCTTGTTCGGAGGTGTTCACAACAGGTACTTAGTAAGTGAAGCAAGTGGGTCCAGCATCTGGGTGGGCGCATCGGCTGTCAGGAAAGTCAGCGTCGTGGGCTGAAATCCCTGTCTTCCATTCACTTTTCCTGCCGTGTGTTGGCGTGATCCTGGTGTTCCCGCCCGTGTCTTCACTTCTCTGTCCAGAGGGGGAGGTGATGGGGCTCGTCATGTGACTCTAAAGACCTCTCACTGATGGAGGCTTGCCTGCCTGCCCCTCAGCTGTGGGCTCAGGAGTATGGCAGCCGCAGTGGCGCAGTGAGCAGCTGTACTTGGAGACCTGTGTGTCTTGGCCCCAAGGTATCCTGGCTTGGGGGGATTCTGCAGGACGCCTGCCGTTCCCTGGAAGAGCTGAGCCACTCAGCTGGACCCAGTCCGCATCAGCTGACCCCTCGCTGACCTTCAGACATGTGAGACAGCTGCCTGCTTGTGCTGCGCTCCCGAAGCTTGTGGGTATTCCTTACGCAGCATCGTGGCACCTGTAGGTGACTGTGACAGTCATCGGTGGTGGAGGAGGGTTGGAGTCTGTCTGAACTCCAGGGATACCAAGCATCATATTTAACAATGATGTGTGCTTTCTGTGTTCTTCTGACAGTGTTTGTAATAAACATAACGCAAGAGCCTCAGGCATGAAACTGTCCCTGTGGTTGGCTTCAGACGAGGGACTGGCAGGACGAGTCAGTGACAGACAGGCCGGTCCAGGAGCGCCAGCCTCTCAGCTTTCTGTCTGATGCGCTTTCTCTTGCCTCCAGACTTGCTTCAGCGATGAAGAGCCCCCGCTGGCCTGCTGAGCATGCTAGGGGAAGGGTCACCGCTGTGGTCTGTTTGCAGGCCCAGGGGCTGGCTGGACTTGGCTTGCGCAGCACGGGCCTGTGTCCGATTCACCGGGCCCTGGTCTTACCTGGGAGTGGCGGGGGTGCTGGTAACTCCTGTGCTCCTAGACACAAGATGTCACTATTGTGCTTACCGAGCAGATCACATTCTCGTTGCGATTTTAATGCTTTTAAATGGTCTGCCTTTTTAGCCCAGAGTGAACTAATCAGACAGCCTGCGCGGGGCCATAAATCATAGCATAGTCCTGGGGAACCTCAGGTGAAATAAATCAAGGAATATTTTCTTCAATCAGCTCTTCAATCATTCTTTTTAGTCATGTAGAAAATACAGTCCGTGCTGTATTTACAGTTTGATGGTAAGGAGATGTTTAACATCAGTGTAGGAGATTAAAAATGACAAGTTATATGGTGAAGAGTGTGAAAAGGTGTTTACACTGACATGTAATATCTAGGCTGATCTACAACCCGATAATAGATACCATAAATCTAAGCGCAGGCCCCCGAGACCTTGCGCTGGGTGAGTTAGCGTGGTGGGTCGGTGCATCCGCGTGGCCTGGGTCCCGCGCGAGGGAAGCTGGGGCTGCTGAGCAGACGTCCGTCAGCAGGGCTGGGGGCCGCTCGGTTCTCCTGGTCTGGGGCAGGCTGCCAGCGCGCTCACACCTCTCACCTCCCTCCAGACTCAGGGCTCCTGATCTTCATGTTGACATGTGTGTGTCTGATGCCCATTTGCTTGTTTGGTTTTTACTTAAAAACAATAAAAATCTAACCCAAGAGAACAGTGTTCGTATTCCACCTCTGGCCCCAAACACATTCCAGTTCTTGCAACAGATGACAGATGTTCTTGGATTTTATTTTAAAAAATAACACTTTTATATATTTTATAAAATGTAGACACTTGACAGACTATTAAAATGATATGTAAAGTAAGAACTGAGTTCACTTTGAGTGAAAACCTGAAGTCTCCTCTTAGCAACTTTATGCTTTGCCTTGTAGAGGCTGCCCTTTCCCTGTTTCTCTTCCAAACAAAAAACCTATGGAAAAGAATCAACATTTATTGGTACACACACACACACACACACACACACACACACGTGTGCGTGCACTGACAGACTGATGTTCTCTGGTCTTCTGCTGTGTTACAGATTGCTGGTTTTCAAACTGGGGTGGGTTTGGGCTTGCACAGTCTGTGAACACTCATCTGGGATCAGCTGACCCTAATAGCCATGACAGGCGTTCGACCAGGTTAGAGATAATGACCAGGTTAGAATGGAGTCCCTGGCTATCAATACTGGTCTGGTGATGTTGTCTATATTTAGTAAGTATTTATTGAACACCTATCATAGTTACAGCAACATGATAGCTGTTGTGTAGGATATGAAAGAAGTACAAGCCATGACTACTGTTTCAAGATTTTAATCTATTTGGAAAGGCAGTAGAGAAATATAGTGCTAATTAAATCGTATTATAATCAGCCAAACTGACAGTGCCGTGTACAAAATAAAGACATTTGGCCATAGTAAATTAAAGGCTTTCAAAAAGGAAAGGAGTTTGACTAATAGCATGCTGTAATTTAAAACAAAAACCCCTCAATTTCAAAATAATATATAATGTAAGGATTTCTGGGGCAGGGTAATTAAATATTTTCATAGCATATCATTTTTATCCATTCCACACTCTCCTTCAACTCCGACTCCCCCCACCGCCTCCCCCCCAACCCCGTTTTTTAAAGGTGACTGTCATCCTGGGGGCTGATTTTTGCATGCGTCTCTCTGGGCCACTTTCACCATCGGGGAGAGTGGGGTAGGCCACCACCGCCTCAGAGGGAGCCCTGTCCGCGCTCCGGGCTTTCTGTGTGACGTGGCTGTTGTGTGAAGCCTGTGGTTTCAGGGTGGCTGCTCTCACATCCTCAGGAAACAGGGGAGTTTCCAGAGTTGTCTCGTGATTGGCTCAATCCTCTTTTCATCGTCTCATGTCTCAGGACTTCTCTTAGGTCTGGGAGCATCAGGCTGGTCCTCACTGTCTTGTCCTGTTACATCTGTGTTGTATCAGCATTGCACATCTGCATTTCTGAACCATTTGTGATATCATTTCCAATTCCTTACATATTTTTTAACAGTATAACATTAGAGGAGATCTGCTAAAAACAGGAAAAGCATGAATGTTTGATAGTTTCATTCTTATTTCATGCTATTCTGAAAATCCTCAGTTCAGTTCAGTCACTCAGTCGTGTCTGACTCTTTGCGACCCCATGAATCGCAGCATGCCAGGCCTCCCTGTCCATCACCAACTCCTGGAGTTCACTCAGACTCATTTCCATCGAGTCATTGATGCCATCTAGCCATCTCATCCTCTGTCATCCCCTTCTCCTCCTGCCCCCAATCCCTCCCAGCATCAAGGTCTTTTCCAATGAGTCAACTCTTCACATGAGGTGGCCAAAGTATTGGAGTTTCAGCTTCAGCATCATTCCTTCCCATGAACACCCAGGACTGATCTCCTTTAGGATGGACTGGTTGGATCTCCTTGCCATCCAAGGGACTCTCAAGAATCTTCTCCAACACCACAGTTCAAAAGCATCAATTCTTCAGCGCTTAGCTTTCTTCACAGTCCAACTCTCATATCCATACATGACCACAGGAAAAACCATAGCCTTGACTAGACGGACCTTTGTTGGCAAAGTAATGTCTCTGCTTTTCCATATGCTATCTAGGTTGGTCATAACTTTCTTCCAAGGAGTAAATGTCTTTTAATTTCATGGCTGCAATCACCATCTGCAGTGATTTTGGAGCACCCCCCCCCCAAATAAAGTCTGACACTGTTTCTACTGTTTCCCCACCTATTTCCCATGAAGTGATGGGACGGATGCCATGATCTTCGTTTTCTGAATGTTGAGCTTTAAGCCAACTTTTTCACTCTCCTCTTTCACTTTCATCAAGAGGCTTTTAAATTCCTCTTTACTTTGTGCCATAAGGGTGGTGTCATCTGCGTATCTGAGGTTATTGATATTTCTCCCGGCAATCTTGATTCCAGCTTGTGTTTCTTTCAGTCCAGTGTTTCTCATGATGTACTCTGCATAGAAGTTAAATAAGCAGGGTGACAATATACAGCCTCGACGTACTCCTTTTCCGATTTGGAACCAGTCTGTTGTTCCATGTCCAGTTCTAACTGTTGCGTCCTGACCTGCATACAGCTGAAAATCCTAGCAATCGCAAAAATGACTTGATAAGAATAAAATTTAAAAAGAGTACAGAAACCAGTCATGTTAGAACTGAAAACTCTAAAAGGAATATGTTAAAAACAATTGGATTTGATATGTAAAATTGCTGGATACACAATAACAACACAAATGTCAAGATTATTACTGTGTGCAGGGATAGAGTGTGGATAATGCAATGAAAAGCGAATCCTGCTCATGGTAGCAGACTTGTGGATAACGTACAGCAGTACTGCTGGACAGGCCTGCCATTTCCTGACCTGCTTGGGGGCACTTGGGGAGGCCTGGTCCTCTGCTGTGCACACAGCCATCCTGCTTGTCACATCTCGATGCCTCGCTCAGCTCAGCTCACCACCTTGGACCCGAGACGTGACATTGGTCCAGGAGTGAAATTGCTAATCTGAATTAGCTGTTGACTAGCCAATAACACGGGCTTCCCTCATAGCTCAGTTGATAAAGAATCCTCTTGGAATGCAGGAGATCCCAGTTCGATTCCTTGGTTGGGAAGGTCCCCTGGAGAAGTGATAGGCTGGCCACTCCAGTATCCTTGGGCTTCCCTGGTGGCTCAGCTGGTAAAGAATCCACCTGCAATGTGGGAGAGCTGAGTTTGATCCCTGGGTTGGGAAGATCCCTTGGAGAAGGGAAAGGATACCCGGTCCAGTATTCTGTCCTGGAGAATTCCATGGACTCTCTAGTGGGGTCCATGGGGTCGCAAAGAGCCAGACACGACTGAGCAACTTTCACTTAGCTGATAACACACCAGATTTTATCTCTTATGAATTTGAACTAAGAGACACAGAGACTTCTTTGGTGGAAGGAAGCAGAGGTAGAAATTCATGAAGAGTTAGGGGTGGAATTGGGCCATGAAAAACCCAAGCCATATGCCAACTAAAATTATAGAGAAACAGAAGCTGTGAAGTGCCGGGGTCCAGCCCCGGTGGATCCAGGAAATTCAAAGCGGGGACAGAAGCAGAGACGTTGGTCTGAAGAGCCAAGCACAAGAATGGAGCAGATTCTCAACGAGCAGAGAGGAGGGGCCGCTGGCTCCAGAGATGGGGGTGGGAGGAAGAGCCGGGGCTCCCGAAGGCCCCATTTCAGTCCCTGCGATGGGGTCTGCGTTATCTTCTGTCTTTGAATTCCACGAGAGGCGGTCTAACAGTAAAATCCCTCTTTCTCCTTCTTAGCTGGAGTGGTAATTCTTTTTATTGAAGCCATCCCTATACAAAATTATTTTATTTATCCTGCCCAAAATAGTGACATTCAGATGAAAACTGTAGAAACTATTAGAAGGAAATTGTCATTTATTTTATTGGAAAATAGGCAGAAATAAAGAAGCATTCCATGTTGATGCATAGGAAAATGGAATACGATGCAGATGTCAGTTTTTCCATAGTTATTTGTGGGGGGTAAAAATTCAATAAAAAATTGGATAGAAATCCCTCTTGTTTACTTTTTTGAGTTGACAAAATTATTTTAAAGTTCATCTGACAGAATAAAACTAATAAGCATTCAGTCCAGTTCAGTCGCTCAGTCGTGTCTGACTCTGCAACCCCATGAATCGCAGCACGCCAGGCCTCCCTGTCCATCACCAGGTGCTGGAGTTCACGCAAACTCATGTCCATTGAGTCGGTGATGCCATCCGACCATCTCATCCTCTGTCGTCCCCTTCTCCTCCCGCCTTCAATCCCTCCCAGCATCAGGGTCTTTTCAAATGAGTCAGCTCTTTGCATCAGGTGGCCAAAGTATTGGAGTTTCACCTTCAACATCATTCCTTCCAATGAACACCCAGGATTGATCTTTAGGATGGACTGGTTGGATCTCCTTGCAGTCCAAGGGACTCTCAAGAGTCTTCTCCAACACCACAGTTCAGAAGCATCAATTCTTCGGTGCTCAGCTTTCTTTATAGTCCAACTCTCCCATCCATCCATGACCACTGGAAAAACCATGGCCCAATAAGTATTAATACTAATAAAAACAACAAATATTTATTTAGTGACCCCATTTGTCAGATTTTTTTGAACTGCTTTCCATGAATTTGAAGAGAATATCACTGAAGCAGAGAACGGGCTAAAAATTGATGAGTGTCTTCTTCTGTTGTTTTTGCTTTTTAATTTTTTGTTCAGATATAGTTTGCATACAATATTGTGTAATTGCAGGCATGCTGCCTAGTAATTCGACATTTGCCTACATTATTAAGTCATCACCATGGTAAGTCACATGACTGTCATCCCTGTACAAAATTATTGCAATATTATCTACCGTATTCTTTATGCTGTATGTTATATCCCGTGACTTATTTACTACCTAACTGGAGATTCATGCCTCTTAATCCCCCTCACCTATTTCACCTCCCTCCCAGTCCGCCTCTCCCTTCCCGTTTGGCAACCACCCATGTGCCCTCTAGGGCTTCCCAGCTGGCAGTGGTGGTAAAGAACCCACCTGCCAATGCAGGAGACGTAAGGGATGCCGGTTTGATCCTTGGGTCAGAAAGATCCCCTGGAGGAGGACACATCAACCCTCTCCAGTATTCTTGCCTGGAGAATCCCATGGACAGAGGAGCCTGGTGGGGAACAGTCCATGGAGCCACAGAGTTGGACATGGCTGAAGTGCCTTAGCCCCCATGCATTTGCTCTCTGTATCTTTGAATCTGTTTGAGTTTAGTTTAGATGGAAAGTATATTTCTGAGAATTCATTAGTTTCTTCGGGATTGCTCATGCTCCTGGTGCATATACTGTTTGTAATAATCTCTTAGGACCCTTTGTATTTCTGTAGTGATGGCTGTACCTTGTCTTTCATTTCTGATTTTATCTATTTGGACTCTCTGTCTTGTTCTCGATAAGTCTGGCTAAAGGTTTATCAATTCTGTTTTATCTTTTCAAAGAACCAATTCTTAGTTTCATTGCTCTATTTTTCTTTTTTTTGGTTTCTGTTTCAGTCTTTATGATTTCTTTCCTTCTACTAACTTTGGGTTTTGTTTGTTCATCTTTTCCTAGTTCCTCGAGGTGTAAGGTTAGCTTATTTATTCTAGATTTTTCTTGTCTTCTGACATGGGCTTATATCGCTATAAACTTCCCTCTTAGAACTGCTTTGCTGCATCCGACAGATTTTGGATTGTTGTATTTTCATTTGTCTCCAGGGATTTAAAAAAAAATTTCTTCTTTGATTTCTTCAGTGATGTGTTTGCTTTGTAGCCTCCACGTTTGTGTTTTTTGCAGTATTTTTCTTTTAGTTGATTTCTAGTCTCATAGCATTGTGGTTGGAAAAGATGCTTGATAAATTTTCTTAAATTTACTGAGACTTGTTTTGTAGAGTAGCATGTGATCTATCCTGGAGGATGTTCCAGGGCTGATGAATGTCTTAAAGAGATAGGAGTGGTGCAGACAGGCCCACTCTGGGCTGACTGGAGTGCACTGATGGGAGGTGGTTTAAGTCATGAAGCCATAAATCTTCTCCAGAGACCAAATGGATTTTATAGCCAGGAAGAATTACGGGCATCTTTCAGTGGAGAATATTTCCATCCAAATGTTGCCTTTTGTTATGATCTGAATGTTTGTGTCCCCCACAGTTTTATCCATTGAAACCTAACCCCCAAGGTGATGTTTGGAGGTAGAACCATCGAGAAGTGATTCGGTCATGAAGGGGGAGCTTAATGAATGAGATTAGTGCCCTTATTTAAAAAAACCCACAAAGCTCCTTGCTCCTTCCGCCCCACATAAGCACACGGGGAGAAGGACCCTCTATGAACCAGGAAAGGGGTCCTTAGCAGGCTGTGAATATACTGACACCTTAGTATTAGATTCCCAGCCTCTAAAACCATGAAAAATAAATTTCTGTTCTTTATAAACTGCCCAGCCTATGAGATTTTGTTACAGCAACTGCTGTCTCAGATTTTGTCTAATTTTCAGGTTTTAGTTTTGTGGGTAGAATCATAACATTCTCTTCAGAAAGGGCTTGACTCCTTGCAGCAGAGCAGAGAGGTGTCTGCATTTGGGGTAGACTGAGGGGTGTCTCCAAAGACTCCCGAAGCCCTGCTGAACTTCCTGTGAGAGACTTTGAGATTCCAGCATAAGACACACTGGAAGTTTTCCATAATTTGCTAATGCAACAAACAAACAGACGAAACAACCCTCATAGAAGTAGCACTGATATCTGCTGACGCCTCAAGAGGGACTAGAGTGGACAGAGGGGTGGGAATGTTGGCTTCTGGATGGGGAAGGACAAAGAGACCAAATGGACCTGTTTACACCCTCCATCTGAAGTGTAGAGAGCCTTAAGCCACTTCTAACTATGAGAACATTGCTTATGAGAGCTTTAAAAGTAGAGACTTGACTAACTCTGTCTTGCCTTTTTGAGAAATTAGAAGTGCTCCTGGATTAGTTGCAGTTATCTGTGTAATGCACTTGTGAAGTGATGGTGCATTTATTCCATTCCTTTTATTTTTTGGCCTTGCCCCTCAGCCTTTGGAATATTAGTTCTCAGTCTAGGAGTCAAAAAAAAAGCTGACTTATAACTCAGCATTCAAACAACTAAGGTCATGTCATCTGGTCCTGTCACTTCCTGGCAAATAGGAGGGGAAAAAGTGGAAGCAGTGACAGATTTTATCTTCTTGAGCTCCAGAATCACTGTGGATGGTGACCACAGCCAGGAAACTAAAAGACACTTGCTCCTTGGAAGAAAAACTAGGACAAACCTAGACAGCATGTTGAAAAGCAAGGACATCACTTTGCAGACAAAGGTTCATCTAGTCAAAGCTATGGTTTTTCCAGTAGTCATGTATGGATGTGAGGGTTGGGCCATAAAGAAGGCTAAGCGCCAAAGAATTGATTCTTTCAAACTGTGGTGTTGGAGAAGACTCTTAGAGTCCCTTGGACAGCAGCGAGATCCAACCAGTCAATCCTAAAGGAGATCAGTCCTGAATATTCATTGGTAGGACTGATGCTGAAACTCCAATACTTGGGCCACCTGATGCAAAGAGCTTACTCATTGGAAAAGACCCTGCTGCTGGGAAAGATTGAGGGCAGGTGAAGAAGGGGACAACAGAGGATGAGATGGTTGGGTGGCATCACCGACTTGATGGACGTGAGTTTGAGCAGGCTCCAGGAGGTGGTGAAGGACGGGGAGGCCTGGTGTGCTGTGCTCCGTGGTCACGAAGACTGAACAACAGTAATGACAGTAGGGGCTGAGCCTGTGCCTCGTGCGTCAGAAGCACAAAGTCTTAACCTCTGAACCTCCAGGGGAGCTCCTCTCCGCGTCCTATAGTCGAGAAAATCGAGCTATAAAGAGGGGAAATGACGCTGACCTGTCTGGAATTCCGCTCCAGCATTCTTTCCACCAGGTGATGCTGTCCCGTCATGTGCAAAATCTAACACCTTGGAAAAAAAAGACTAAAGGACCCAGGCAAAGGGAAAATACTGAGGCGTTCTGGAGTACAGGGTGTGCTTTTGGGGCCGACTGGGAGAACGCCCTGCTGTCGAGGGAGAGTCCAGCTCTGCCGGGGAAGCACCTTTCACGGCCTGCGTTTACGTCTGGTCTCGGGTGAAATTCTCTTTTGGTGTCAGAGTGTTTTGTAATGCCATGCCAACTCTAATGAAGGTAGCTCCTGATCTGGAAACTCTGATGGCGGATAAGTCTTTCCACCGGGAACACAAAAAGAAATGTAGAGAACCCTCAGCACACACGATGAAGGTTAATAGCATGCTGTTCCCCGAAGGGCTTACAAGTGGTCGGAGCAGAAAGACCTTGGCAGGTCTTCCGTATTCATGATGCATTCACAGGGAAATCAGGAATTTGAGATTCACTGCTTTAAACAGATATCTCTTTTCCTACTAGATCAACAGCCAGACAGTTTTTTTCTCCAAGAGACTATTTTTAGGTCCCAGAAATAGTGACTTCTTTATTTCACCCTGTTATCAGACTTGTTTGAGTTTTAAAAAGTGCATTTTCCCATTTTTTAAATCAACAACTGACTTCTTGTCTCTGCCCTTATGTAGGAAGGCTTTTTGGGTGGGCACTGGTTTTGTGAGTCACTGTGAGCAAAATGCTTGGCTCTCAGGGGCTCCTCGAACGAGTTGAAGGCAGGAGGTTCGGTTGGAGGCCACACCGTTGTTTTTATCTGCCATTCCTGAGAGGACGCAGTGTCTTTCCATGGAGTGGAACCACGTGAAGGGTGGGGAAGGAGCTGGCTCCAGGGGCTGTTTGCCCTTGTGGACCACCCCTCTCCCAGGGGTGTGGACACAGGGCAGGCAGCCTGTGTGGCCACCACGCTGTGTGGGTCTCTGAGTCCTGAGTCACAGGCCCGTCTTGTTAAGGAAGTCCCGATGGGAGGGGGTCTGTGCCGGGGGCTGTGGGCACCTGAGATGCGCCATCTGAAGATGCTAAACCGCAGCAGCAACGGCTCTTCTCTTGAGTTCACGTTCGTAAGGCCCCGGTGCCTTTGCCACATTTTCTACGTAGAAAGCATCTTACTTGTCATGAGGCCGTAAGAACACGGTGGCTGGAGGAAGCCTCTTCCTTGCTTGCGGCAGCAGTGTCTTGTGGACGAGGTTCTGGCAGAAGCAGAGAATGCAGACGCAGAGACCACAGTGAAGGGGCTCCTAGGTGGGGGCACTGAGGGCGTTCACGGGCCAGACCCCGGAGGCCGCTCCCGCAGGAAGCTGTTAGCCAGGGCCAGGGGCAGGTGCCTGGGCGGGGGCGGAGGCTCTGGGGGAGGGCCCTTTATGCAGCCTCTCAGGCCTGTCTCCCGACCCTCACCGTGGCTCAGCCAGAAACTCGGAGTCACGGGGTTGGGGGGTGCACTCCTGTGAGGTCGGCAGGCGGCACAGAGCCATGCAGAGACGGGCGGGGGCCGCTGGGTCGGGGGCTGACGTTGACTGCACAGCAGTCAGGGGAGANCCGCTCCCGCAGGAAGCTGTTAGCCAGGGCCAGGGGCAGGTGCCTGGGCGGGGGCGGAGGCTCTGGGGGAGGGCCCTTTATGCAGCCTCTCAGGCCTGTCTCCCGACCCTCACCGTGGCTCAGCCAGAAACTCGGAGTCATGGGGTTGGGGGGTGCACTCCTGTGAGGTCGGCAGACGGCACAGAGCCATGCAGAGACGGGCGGGGGCCGCTGGGTCGGGGGCTGACGTTGACTGCACAGCAGTCAGGGGAGAGCAGTGTTTATGTGGTGTGGCAGTGCTCAACCCTGCCTGAGACCAAGATGGCAGCGAAGATCGTTACAGAGGAAATGGCTCCCGTTTAGAAAACCGTGAAGGGTTTTCTTTTTTTCTTAAGGGCTGAATTATTGAGAAATGATTAAAATTATATTTTGGAAGGATTGAGAGGTTTTTAGTTCTTTCATGAACTTATAAGTATTACCTAGAAGAGACTCTCTTATAAGTGCTTCTAATGAGAGGAGAGAGTAAATTCAACCTGATGATATAAAATTTAGAAAGCCTGTGGAGAGAGTCTCCTGACTGAGGGCAGAAACGGGCACCCTTGCTCAGCAGAACTGGGTGGACCGCCCAGGCCCTGACTCACAGGGTCAGTGCTGGGTAAGTCTGCCCCCTGGGGACTGTGGTTCGGGACAGCCCCCTCTTTCCAGTCCCCTTCTTCCGTCTCTAGGATCCCTGTCTGTGAGTGGACACGGGCCTCGGCCCTTCCAGGAAGCGGCACGCTGAGTCCTTAGTGGAGACGCAGCCTGTATGCTCCTGATTTCAGCTTTGTGTTGCTGTTCCGTCGCTCAGTCTGTCTAACTCTTTGTGACCCCGTGGACTGCAGCACGCCAGGCTTCCCTGTCCTTCACCATCTCCTGGAGCCTGCTCAGACTCATGTCCATTGGGTCAGTGGTGCCATCCAACCATCTCACCCTCTGCCGTCCCCTTCTCCTCCTGCCTTCAATCTTTGCCAGCTTCACGGCCTTTTCAGCACTTCTCACCAGGTGGCCAAAGTATTGGAGCTTCAGCTTCAGCATCAGTCCTTTTAGTGAACACTCGGGGTTGATCTCCTTTAGGATGGACTGGTTTGGTCTCCTTGCAGCCCAAGGGACTCTGCAGAGTCTTCTCCAACGCCACAGTTTGAAAGCTTTGTGTAGAAACATTCTGTGTTCCCGGTGTAACCACCCTTCTAAGTGTCAGGTCTCCCCAAGCACTCACTCCCCTCATCTGCTCCTATTTTGGAATCACTGGAGCAGAAGCCCAGCTCCACGTCTCACCGTGAAGTCCCTTCCTGTCCGGTGCTTGGACACATAGCCCAGTCCACCCACCGTGGTGCAGCGTTTCCTGACTTTTTTCTGCTTTCCCACTTTCATCACTAACTTCGAACTGTGAATGATTCCTGGACCTGTGGTTCAAACCCTACTCTTGAGAACCCAGAGCTCTCTGTTTCCCAGTTCACCTCCAAGGAAGAGAAGGGTGTTTTGCCAGCCCACTATGGCCGAATCGTGCCCCAAATCCATATGCTGAGGTCCCGACCTCAGTACTTAGGGTGTGACTCTGCTTGGAGACTGGCCTTCACAGAGGTGCTGAAGTTACATGAGGTGAGTCCGCTGTGACTGGCGTCCTCTGAGAGGAGGTGACCCTGGGGCTGCACGTATGGAGAGGCAGCGAGGGCATTGCCGTCTGCGAGCCCAGGAGCGGGGTCTCGAGGACACCCCCCCGAGAACAGTGAGGAATGAGGCTCTGTGCTGGTACTGGCCAAGTAGACTGGCCACCAGGGTGCGTGAGGGGCCGTCCCTAGGAGGAGCCCGAGCTGGTTCGTGTGCTCATGAATTCCACAGACGTCCGCCATGAACACTGGTACATGTGGTGGCCAAGACGGTACACAGACCTTCATGGCACTTACAGAAGGGAAGCATAATTTTAAACTTAGTATTTTTACAGCTCAGTCACCTTAGAGAACATGGAACATGGACTCCTCGTTCACCATATTTTGTGGAAAATAAGTCAATCTTAAGTTGTCCACTGTGTGTGTGTGTGTGTGCGTGTGCGTGCGTGCGTGTATGTGCATGTGCTCAGTTGCTCAGTCGTGTCTGACTCTTTGCAACCCCGTGGACTGTAGCCCGCCAGGCTCCTCTGTCCGTGGAATTCTCCCGGCAAGAGAGCTGGAGCAGGTTGCCACTTCCTTCTTTAGGGGATCTTCCCAACCTGGAGATCAAACCCAGGCCTCCTGAGTCTCCTGCATTGGCAGGCGGATTCTTTACCACTGCACCGCCTGGGAAGCCCGACCGTTTAAAACTGCTATCTTATGTATCTTCTTTAAAACATATAGCTACCGTATGATCCAGCCAACTCACTGCTGGGCGTATGCTGGAGAAAAACATGATCTGTAAAGATACGTGTACCCGTGTTCACTGCAGCACTATTTACAATAGCCGAGACACGGAAGCGAAATAAATGTCCATGGACAGATAAATGGGTAAAAAAGGTACGTGCACACGAGGGACTGTTACTCAGCCACTGGAAAGTGAAATAATTCCATCTGCAGTAACACGGATGGACCTGGAGATTATCATACTAGCGGAGTAAGTCAGAGAAAGACAAATATCACGTGGTATCGTGATCGGCGGAATCTAAAGGCACTTAATTACAGAACAGAAAGAGACTCACTGACTGAGAGAGTGAGCTTATGGTTACCTTGGGGGAAGAACACGGGGAGGGAATAGTGAGTTCAGGATTGACATGTACACACACTGTTTTTAAAATAGCCAGTAGAGACCTACTGTATGGCACAGGAGACAAAAAAGTACTATTACAAAATAAAAGGGAACATAGATTTACGCATATATTCTTCCGTTTAAATTAGTCAGAAAAGGGTAGCTGGTCTCCTTTCTTCGTCACTGTTAAGTACTAAGCATAGTAAGTGTAAGAAGTAAGCTTGACACGCCTGATCCCAGTGTTCCCAGTTATTTTCCCTGGCACATCAGTCTGGTCCAAGAGCGGGGAGGTGACCAGCCTGCTTCTTGTGACACAGCAGTGTGAGGCTTTCTGCACTTGTTCACGCACAGCCTGTGCACACGCTTCACACAACACCCCTTACTGTAGAACATGCACGCATGCAAGCACACCCTTTGTAAACACACATGTATGCACGTGCACTGTGGCCTTTCTGTTGTGAGTAGGCGGTAACTTCATGTCAAAATAGATGTGGGGAGTGTGGCCGCTCAGGCTCGGGTCACATGCGGTTGACCGTCCAGGACCCTGGTTTCCTGGAGCCCGTATGTGTGGGATTTCCTGCGTAGTCCGTTCGATGGGGCAGGTGGCGAGGTTGAGATGAGCCGGGAGGGACCGGTAACGCGGACACTGGGGCCCGGCCTGCCGTTTCGGCCCCGCCTTCAGGCAGCGGCAGCGGCCGCAGAGCCGAGCGTGATCGATCACGAGGCGGTGGCGGTTCCAAGGTTAAAATAAGTGTTGGACAGGAAGGGAAGGCAGAGGCCGGGACGGGCCGAGGCGGCGCTGTTTGCCTGGGCAGGTCTCCTGAGAGCCGCGGTGTCAGGCTCCAGGGCAGGCTGCGTCTGGCTGGACGGCGGCTGGAGCCTGGCGGAGCAGGCGGGCTGCGCCTTCTGTGCGGACTCGGCAGACTTGACCCACGTTTGCCCTGCGTTGCTCTCACGAGGCGCGGAACCCGGCGCGTGCGTCTCCTTCTTGCCCCCAGCAAACGCTGTTCAGTGATCCTGGGATCCGCTTCTGCAGTTTATACACAGTGATTCCTGAGGGATGTGTGCGAAGTCAGCATTAGGCATGGTCTCCTTTGTTTTTTGTTATGTTTATTATCAGAAACTCCAGGTGTATGAAAGAATGATAGAATGATGTAAGCGCCGGGTCAGCCACCGTCTCCCTGGCCGCCGCAACATGTTGCGGAAGCACCATGTCGTAAATTATAGATGCCCTCGACTGGGGGCACTTGGTCCTCCAGCGCTCAGTGCCTGTGCTTCCACCGCAAGGGCATTTTCCTGAGTAAACACAGTGCCCTCGCCACGCCACACAAGATGAAGCAGCGCTGTCAGATGCCCAGGCTGCGCTCACAGCGGCCAGCTGCCCCCTCAAGGCGCTGGGGCGCTTCCGTTCTGTCTGCGGCATCTGGCCTGCTTTTGTCCTTTGCACATGCTAAGTGATGGCATGGCTGCCCGTGCTTCCTGTCTCACGGAAACGTGCTGAGAATAGGAGAGAAAAGGCGTGGAGCCCCCTTGAAAAAGGAAGGAACTCGACTAACTTCCCGGGTGATTTTTATATGGAAATGAGATTTCTCCGAGGTAAAGGAGGACGGACTTTCCAATTAATCCTCACTCCAGCAGGTTTCATATGTGTTTGAGAGAAGCCTTTGTGTCTGGGGACTGACAGGCAGCCCCTATCACCTTGCGGGAAGTGTTCCACCACCTGGGAAGGCTTAAACACGAAAGCCAGGGAGAAACACCCCACCTTATGGATCGCGGCTGGAGGTGTGGTCTGATAGCTGCTTCCCTGAATGGGCCCCACACTGTCCTCGTGGGCCCCACTGAGTTGGGGCCCCACACTGTCCTCCTGGGACAGAGTGCTCCGAGCTCATGCTCTCAGCCCCCCAGCCCGCAGTAATCTCTCCAGCTTAGCCCCACTGTCTGTGGCCTGACTCCTTTGCTGCACAGGTTTGCCTTGTGAAATCTGGCACACCTTGTGTTCTGTACTTTGACATGCTCTGGTCTTGACATGTTCTGTACTTTGACATGCTCTGGGTTTTGACATGTTCTGGGTCTCTGACCTCTGCACCTACGTCATTAGCACCCCATAGGCTAGAGATGGTGTTGTGTGCCCCTTTCATAGTAGAAAAGCTGCCACAATGCTGGGAATATCTGATAGCCATAGATTGTGATTATTGCTCACAAACTGGGAAACCCTCCTTCATTTCTGAATAGTAAGTAAAGAATGAATGCCCATTTTATAGTTTTGATTAATTTATTACTTAAAAGAAAAACAGAGGCTTTTTCAAGATAAAATTTATGGCATAAGACAGCTGGCTTCTTGTGTTGCCATTTTTTTTCTGGGAAATATTTTGCATCCTTTATTTCCTTGAAGAA
The DNA here is from genome assembly GCA_006410935.1 of Redunca redunca. Taxonomy (NCBI): domain Eukaryota; kingdom Metazoa; phylum Chordata; class Mammalia; order Artiodactyla; family Bovidae; genus Redunca; species Redunca redunca. Next base: position 206,091 of record SJYQ01010219.1, on the reverse strand, counting down.
TTTGACCTTATATCAAAATCAGAGGCATCAAGGGCAGGGACAGTGGTCTTGAAGGAATGCCTCCCACTGGTATAAATTAAGAGGAAGAGGACCCTGCTGGGTAGAAAGAATCAGGAGAAAATCAGAGTGTTTTTAAATGATTAGCTCAGCCTTGCAAGGCACTGAAGACAAATGCCTCTGCACCTTGATAACACCTTTTCCTTGTTTCTAACACCCCACCCCGGCCCACTCAGTGCCCGCCATCATGAACGTTTATTGAGTGCTGGACCTGAGAGGCAGGCTCTCGTGTGTGTGTGTGTGTGTGTATGTATTTGTGTGTGTGTGAAGAATTGACTCATTGGAAAAGACTCTGATGCTGGGAGGGATTGGGGGCAGGAGGAGAAGGGGACGACAGAGGATGAGATGGCTGGATGGCATCACCGACTTGATGGACGTGGGTTTGGGTGAACTCCGGGAGTTGGTGATGGACAGGGAGGCCTGGTGTGCTGCGATTCATGGGGTCTCAAAGAGTCGGACACGACTGAGAGACTGAACTGAACTGAACTGATGTGTATACGTGTGTGGGGTGTATATGTATGTATGTATTTGTGCGTGTATGTGTATATGTATGTGTGTATGTGTGTCTGTGTGTGTATGTGTATATGTGTGTGTGTGTATATGTTGTGTTTGTATGTGCGTGGGTATATATGTATGTATGTATTTGTGTATGTGTGTGTGTGTATGTGTGTTTGTATGTGGGGGGTGTATATGT